>JAXCMG010000016.1:47556649-47586157 GCA_034642415.1 Podarcis siculus | reverse complement strand
CCCCCCCCCCCCCCAGAAGGACTGCGGAGGCAGGCGGTTTGGCAGCTGGTGCTCTTTCTCCGCTCCCTGATGCCCACACATTGAGTGGGCCCAGTTATGTCGGATGAAAAGCGCCCCCGCGGACCAGTCACCGGAGAGATGCAATTTACCCTTTTGTGTGTAAGAGCAGGGAGATTGGCAAGGGAGTGCGTGTCTATGTGCAGGAAGAAAGAACCGTCTTGGTAGGAGAAAGGGGTTTGCTTTCACCGCATCGGAGACAATAGAAGCAGAGGAGACGTAACTTGCTCAAGAAGTGGAACCAGCCCTTCTGTTTTCTAGCCAGGGCCTGAACCTGGGTGTTCAGTAGCCGGAAAGTGGGGGGTGGGGGGAGCAATAAAACAGGGCGGTTTTTGTTTTTTTTTGCCTCAGTGTGATGTCAAAGCAACTTGGTGTGTCAGACTCCCCACACCGACAACTCTTTAAGTCTTGGGCTTTTTCAGACCACCGGCATCAAAAGCCATTGTTTTCCGCACGCCATGCCCTGGAATAACGCTCAGTCTGGGGCCTTGTGGAGGATGGTTGTCAGACTTGGAAGAAAAGGATAAAAACTCTGCTTTTGCCAGATGCCCCTGAAGAGTTTCTCCCCCCACTGGAGAATGCAGGTGAACTGGTTCCCCTGTCTCCCAATTTCTGTGCCCACAAATTGTTGTTGTTGTTTAGTCGTTTAGTCGTGTCCAACTCTTCGTGACCCCATGGACCAGAGCACGCCAGGCACTCCTGTCTTCCACTGCCTCCCGCAGTTTGGTCAAACTCATGCTGGTAGCTTCGAAGACACTATCCAACCATCTCATCCTGTCGTCCCCTTCTCCTTGTGCCCTCCATCTTTCCCAACATCAGGGTCTTTTCCAGGGAGTCTTCTCTTCTCATGAGGTGGCCAAAGTACTGGAGCCTCAGCTTCAGGATCTGTCCTTCCATTGAGCACTCAGGGCTGATTTCCTTAAGAATGGATGCGTTTGATCTTCTTGCAGTCCATGGGACTCTCAAGAGTCTCCTCCAGCACCATAATTCAAAAGCATCAATTCTTTGGCGATCAGCCTTCTTTATGGTCCAGCTCTCACTTCCATACATCACTACTGGGAAAGTGCCCACAAATAGGGATGGACAAATCTGCTCTTCCAGGGGCTTGTCAGTTTCTCATTTTCCCCGCTCTGAAATACTGTCCTCCACCTTTCTGAAGTACTTTGTGATTGATCGACTTTTTTTTATTACACACCCTAATGAAAATTGGTCAGCCATTTCAGTGCAAATGTCTCCTAATAAACACTTTTTTCTTTGTACACGGTTTTGATAGATACACACCTTCCCTCCCCAAAGCAGTCCCTTAACATCATGCACATTGTTTGCATGCTGTTTTCAGGGATATTTGGATTTTTAGGTGCACTTGCCCTTAATAGGTGCACTTTTGCAGACATTATTGGGCAGGAAAACTGCAAGATTTGGAGAAGGGTGAATTTCAAAGGATAGGTTTGTTTCAGTTTGCCTGTTGGTTCAAAAAGTGCAGATTTGACTGTTTCTCATTAAAATGCAAGTAACATAAAAGTTCTCCTCCATCCCACCTCACAAACAGAGTGAAGATGTTTGAGAGGCTAGTTTGCATATAATTTTAAGAGTGGCTATCACTGATATTTAAAAAGATCTATCTCCTTGTTGTTTTTTCCTGGCTTGGCAAGCATTTGGGCACTCTGACTGCTACAATGTCCTCTCCCACACGCAATTTCCCATATTATCCAAGCAACCCTCTTTACCAGGAATGCCCACGCCTTCCTGATCCCTGTCCAATGGCCATCACAGTATCATTATCAGGGCATTATCATGACCAGGCATAGGTGAACTCGGCCCTCCAGATGTTTTGGGACTACAATCCCCACCATCCCTGACCACTGGTCCTGTTAGCTAGGGATGATGGGAGTTGTGCTTGATCAAGACACTTGAACTCAGGACGCAAGGGAGAAACGTGCTAAGAGGAAGGAACGCTTGGCAAATCCACACCGTGATCAACTCCCACCCGGAAATCAATGTCCCCACTGTGGAAGGGTGTGTGGATCCAGAATTGGCCTCCACAGTCACTTACGGACTCACTGTTAAAACCGTGTTTATGGAAGACAATCTTACTCAGCTACGAGTGATCACCAAAGAGGAGAAGAAGAAGAAGAAGAAGAAGAAGAAGAAGAAGAAGAAGAAGATTATCAGAGCAAAAGGAGGGAAAGTGTATTGCTCCTTGGGTTCCTTGGAGACATTGGATGGATGCTGAGGTGCAACTCTGCTTGCTTAGAAGGCTCTGTGTGGTGTTAAGACAGATATAGTGGGAGAGTCCAGATTCCTAAATTGTCTCTGTCCCTTTGATCTCTGTGCTGACCTGTCCTTTGAAGTCAAAGTGTCATTTAAGTTTCATCCTCTTTCCCCTTCCACCTCCTCTCACACTTTTTCTGGACTTGCAAGCGCCAAGGCCACGTTGCTTGTATCTTCCAAGATAGAAGGGGCAATAGGAGCTTCTTTGTTTCTCCAACTAGTTAGCTAGCTAGGGCTATAGAACTCTTTCCAAATAAGAATGTGCTTCCCTTAATAAACATAAGCTTCCTTATCTTACACTTAGTCCGAGTGCCTTCCAATTAAAGGTGTGCTCCAAGCAAGGATTCGTTTTGCTAAAGGTAACCTCCTGCTGTTGCATACAAACACCAAGTGCTGACAGGAGGAAAGGTCAGATAAAAATGCCATGAATATATAAACGTTCACAAAATGTTTGGACCTCCCAACTCACAGTCCAGCAATGACACTTCTAATCAGGGTTGGTCCAGCTGGAAAAGAAGGTTTCAAGAGTCTGTGGACCACCGGCTCATCTTCTTCCAGTCTGGATTGTATAAAATCCTGCCGGCTCACAGGTTTTGCACAACCTTTAATTTTTAATTTTTTTTGCAGATCAGCCAAGTAGAGGGAGAGAGAGAGAGAAAGAGACAGAGCAAATGAGGGGATGAAATTTATGTGTCTTCAAAAGCTTGAGGTTCTCCGCTCTGTATCCCTGAGATGAAAGCAAGCATTTATAGGGCCATTAATTTGGCCATTGGACTTCTTTGAAAAAAGCAAAGTCAACTGCTCTCGGGGGATACATGGAGCAGCCTCATCTAAAACAACACTTCCCTGTTTTGCTGTGTGATTTATAGCAGAGGGGTTCACTGTCTTTTGCCTCTGAAAGCAGCTCCTGAACCATGGGCTGGGATGGAGAGGCAGAGGATTCTGAGGACTGCAGCATTGCAGACAAGATTTTTTTTTTTAAAAGTAAGTGTAGTGTTTAGTGCACCATGTTCCTGGAGCCCTAACACAAAGGAAGGAAGCAGCATAGGAATGAATCAAAATCAACAAAGCAGCTGTGGCACTTTCAATACATTCATTGCATCATAAGCTTTTGGAAGGTGGAGTTAGGAGTGAGCAGATTCACCACCCCAACACACACACACACACACACACACTGTTCATAGGTTTGCTCTGTCTTGTATTTCACTCCTCCCGAACTCTGTTTAATTGGAGCCATAAGGATGGAAGAATCTGTCCGTTTCAGCTTCTCTTGGTTTCTCATTCTTAAATTCAGTTTTCCACATTTCCACAGCAACATTTGCGATTCTTTGAAAATGAAAAAGTATCAGCATTTTTGTGCAGATTTCTCCTGATAAGTGCATTTGTATGTATTTTCTCCTCAAAATAACATGTCCCCCCCCCCAAGCAATTTCCCCATATATAATGCATTTTCTATGTTATGTTCACCAACGTTATCGGACTTTGGTATGCAGTGTGTGGACTGTGAATTTGGCTTAGAGAGTGGACTTTACCTGTTGCAGTCACACATAGGGATATGAGCCTTTGCTTAAGGATCACTTTGAGCCTTCGCTTAAAAATAAAACAAGATTCTAGTCCTCATGTTTCTAAGGGCTGGTTTAAACAGGAAATTTTATTATATTGAGTCAGACCATTGGTCCATCTAATTAACTAACTGCATTGCTGACTGGCAGTGGCTCTCCAAAGTTTCAGACAGGTCTCTCTCAGCCCTACCTGGAAATGTTGGGAATTGAACCTGGAAAATTTTGCAGGCAAATCATAAACTCTGCCAATGAGGTGTGTTGTCTCCCACATTCTCCCATCTTTTATGCAGGGGAGCAGGCAGTGATTTGGTATTTTAGGGCTTTCTAGTTCAATGCCAGTACATCAATTATTCCTAGAAACAAGCTAAGCACTCGTAAACTCTTTATTCTGCCGACTTTCCATAGCAGTGAGCAGCCTTGCGTCCATATTCTGCTCTAACCGAAATTTCCAAACGGCCTTCAAAGGCAGCTCCAGGTACAACTCATGGCAGTAGTCCATCCTGAATATGTGGATAACTGTGGCCAGATCTCAGCACAAAGGTTTACCAGTACATGTGACTGAAATCTGGTTTGACAGACTTGTTCTTGCTCTGGGTTCCCAGATGATAAAATCTCTGAAGAAGGCGATGGCTCCTGTCATTAGTGATGTCTCCGTGGACTGGGTCTTCCCTGAAACAGCCGAAGTCTTAATCTCACCTGTCAGTGCCAGCTGCCTTTTCCCAGGGGACCGGTTGGTGGGCTACAGCATCGTCTGTGATACGTCCCTGTATGTTTCGAACCCCAGGCTGGTGAGTAACCCCCCACAGTAAACCTTCTGCTTAATATAATACCATTAACGATGATCTGGCTCCATCCTGTTCTTCCCCCATTACAGAAACAAATGGGGTTGACTTTTATAGCTCAACTATCCATCAAAGGACTCAGTGTCTCCTAAGTCCATTATCAGTCAGAGATGAATGGATGGAGGCAAGATCCAGTGAAAGCAAGGTAGCTCTTATTTTTCTGTTGCAGCAGAGTTCCCCTCCCCACCTTGCAAGGAGGCGAGGACCCAGAATGAAGGTGTGTGAGAACTTTTAAAGACTTTAGAAATTGCCCAGCCCCTTAACCAAAGACCACCCAAAAGCATCATAGACATATCACAGAAAGAGGCAGTCTACAACAGAAATTTGAGTGTGGCTTTTCTCCTGTCTGTCAAGATAATGGTCACTGACCGCATTAACTGGCCAGTCTGGGCCATTCTTTTGAGATGGTGAATACCTTAGTTATTTTTTTTAAAAAAATTGTTTATCTATCTATCTATCATCTATCTATCTATCTATCTATCTATTTATACTTTTCAAGTTTATACGTTTCACTAATTTTATACATTTCACTAATTTTACAATCATTTTGACATTTCAAAACTTGACTTCCTTCCCCCACTTTCTGCAGTTTTAATATCTTCTGCATATCCAAATTCACTTAATTTGCTCATTTACTCATCTTCTTTAAATATATACTCTTATAAAACTGCAGGTTGCTACAATAATCCTGCCAATGATTTCCCTTTTTTTATTTAAACAATTGTTACAGTGGTACCTCGGGTTAAGTACTTAAATTGTTCCGGAGGTCCGTTCTTAACCTGAAACTGTTCTTAACCCGAAGCACCACTTTAACTAATGGGGCCTCCTGCTGCTGCCGCGCCGCCAGAGCACGATTTCTGTTCTCATCCTGAAGCAAAGTTCTTAACCCGAGGTACTATTTCTGGGTTAGGGGAGTCTGTAACCTGAAGCGTATGTAACCTGAGGTACCACTGTATCTTGATTTCTTATTCTTCCGGTAAATTTTGCCATTTCTCCATAAGTTTTTATATGAGTTCTTCCTTTGCTGGGACTTCTGTTCTTTCCATTTTGGGGCAAGTAAATACCTTAGTTCTTGAATCCAGGTCACAGCCCTACCCTGTTCAGCTGAGATTCCTGCATTGCAGGAGGTTGGACTAGATGACCCTTGGGATCCCTTCCAACACTACAATTCTATGATTCTGTGTAGAAGGCATTATACAAACTCAATGCCGTGAGAATCGGGAGATCCACTCCCAGTTACAGCAGGCAAGGCTGAACTCAATGAGGCAATTTTTCAACCATGTAAGGTGGCATCTTTTATTGATGGTCACCCTCACCTGAGAAATCAGACCCAGGAGAAAAAAAGACAGTTTGCCGAGATGGCAAAAATGACTGCATCAATCAAGGGCTGCTCCAATCAAAAATTCTACACAGAATGGGAATGTATAGGGGAATAGATGAAGAAATATGGTGTTAAAGCAGAACTCTTAATAGGCAATTGTTAAGCGTGTAAGGACAAAAGAAGTAATTATAATTTAACAGTTTCCATGTTAAAGCAACTAGAAAGAAATATTATGATGGGAAGATCTCACACAGGTGAAGGGAAGCAGTGGGGAGGAAGGGAGGGTTAGGTTGAATTTGAGAAATAAAACAATATATGGGACAGCAAAGGATATAATAGATTCTTATAGAATAGTAATATATTGTAACCAGAATAGAAGTTCAAAGGGGGAAGTAAATGTATTATTAGTATTTTCATTATTGTAATAGTTATTATTATTTCTTATCAGTAGAAGGCAATGTTAATTTAGGCTTCTTCGTTTTGCTGTCTGTATAAATTTCTTAAGTCAATAAGAAGAAGAAGAAGAAAAGGGGGGAAAGACAGCAAGTGGAGAAGGGCTGTAGCTTATCATTAGAGCACCTGCTTTGCATGCAGAAGGTCCCATGTTTAGGACTGGAAGAGAAGCCTGTCTGAAACCCTGGACGGCTGCTGCCAGTCAGTGTAGACAGCAACAAGACAGATGGACCAAATGGTGTGGGGCAGTATCAGGTAGCTTTGCAGCGGGAGCTGAACGATCCTTTTGAACCAGTTTCCTTCCTGACTTTCCTCTCTCCCCTAGGATCTGGGATTCCACAGCTAATTCTCCCCTGGTCTCCTCGCTGGCCCAAATAGGACTAATTTAGCCCTGGTGATCATCTAATGTTTATTGGATGGATTCTCCCCCCTAAATTGATTTTTGAATTCTGAATTTATTGTTATTCACGTTTTATGCTGTTTTTTGTTGCATCAATTAAGTGTTTTAAATTTTTTGTTAGCCGCCCTGAGCCCGGTTTTCTGAACCAGGAAGGGTGGGGTATAAAAAAAATAATTATTTATTACTATTATTATTAGGAGAAGAGGCGACGCTACAGCATGCTTCATTCCCAAGAGTCTGGCAGCTCCGTTTTCTTCCACTCACAAGAAGAAGGAAGTGGCTCGGATGCCTGGGGCTGCCTCAAGGATTCAGAAACCGGGTTGCCTTCAGAGAGGACCCCTGAACTCCTGGGGGTTGGAGGAGACCTGGGAAGTGAATCGGAAGTGGACTCTGGTCAGTTTCCTCTCCTTCAGCTCTTTGGATGTCGTTCATACATGTAAAAGGGGAAAAGAAGATTTTCTCCTTTACTGCTCCTAAACGTTCCTCCTTTCCCAGATGTTTTGCTCCGTTCTCCACGTTTGCAGATCAAGCTTGGCGGTGGTGTGGCGACCTCATGAAAATTCATTAGCGTTCTTGTGCAAGTTTATTTTCATATTCGCATGCTCTTATGCAATTTTGCCTAATTCACACATCTTTTGCGAAGCAACTTTCCCTAACATGTGCATTATATTCACGAACGTGTGCAATTCCCCCATACATATTCATTTTTAAAAATTATTATTTTCGTATGCAATGTTTGGTTGGAGATCTCCATTGCAGAATTCAGAGAAGGGCTCGTTTTGAAGGATAGCCGTGCTTCAGTCTGTGTATTGGTTCAGAAAGTGTGAATTAGGTAGGTTCACCTTTAAATGAAAATGGAATTGTCTTTCTGCCAAGTCCTTGGGAAAGAAGCCATCTTATTTTGGTTCCTTTTGCATGTTGCTTTACAGCTCACAATGGTGCAAAGTGCAGGGGCTCATCTTGGAAAGGCATTTTTACCTGGTGCAGTAAAGCACCACACTTTAGATGAAAGCCAGTGTGGCAAAGTGGTTAGAGTGCTGGGCTAGGACGTGGGAGAGACCTGGGTTCAAATCCCCACTCATCCTGGTGACCTTGGACCAGTAACCATCTCTAGGGCTAACCTACTTCACAGGATTGTGAGAGTCAAATGAAGAGGGAGAGAACCACAGATACTACCTTAGGCTCCTTGAAGGGTCATTCCACGCCAAATCACCTGGTGCAATGTGCTCTCATGACTCAGATTTTCTTCAATTTTTTTTAATGTGTAGATACCTATGAGAGGGGACGTGGGTGGCGCTGTGGGTTAAACCACAGAGCCTAGGACTTGCCAATCAGAAGGTCGGCGGATCGAATCCCCGCGACAGGGTGAGCTCCCGTTGCTCGGTCCCTGCTCCTGCCAACCTAGCAGTTCGAAAGCACTTCAAAGTGCAAGTAGATAAATAGGTACCGCTCCGGCGGGAAGGTAAACGGCATTTCCGTGCGCTGCTCTGGTTCGCCAGAAGCGGCTTAGTCATGCTGGCCACATGACCCGGAAGCTGTATGCCGGCTCCCTTGGCCAATAAAGCGAGATGAGCACTGCAACCCCATAGTCGGTCACGACTGGACCTAATGGTCAGGGGTCCCTTTACCTTTACCTTTACCTATGAGAGAACCTCAAATTAATTTTTAAAGATATTTTTGGTCCAAAATTGGCCACAGGAGAATTTTTTTTTAAATTTGATTTTTGAGCGATTTAGGCTAATGCAATTTCTGCGTCAGTTTAGAAAAAAACCTCCTGTCTCACTTATTTTTCAACCAACTGGGCTTATTTGGGTATCAAAAGAAAACAATTTTTTAAAAAATTCTTGTAGGAAATCTGAGTCATGAGAGCATGGTCGAGTATTAAAATCAGGTGTTTTGATGTGGAATGACCCTGCCAACCTAGCAGTTCGAAAGCATGCCAGTGCAAGTAGATAAATAGGTACTGCTGCAGCAGGAAGGTAAACAGCGTTTCTGTGTGCTCTGGTTTCTGTATTGGTGTTCTGTTGTGCCAGAAGCGTTTTAATCATGTTGACCACATGACTCAGAAAGCTGTCTGTGGACAAACGCCGGCTCACTCGGCCTGAAAAGCGAGATGAGCGCCACCACACCATAGTCGCCTTTGACTGGACTTAACCATCCAGGGGTCCTTTACCTTTACCTCTTTTATGGTCCACAGTCTGCGGCTGCTCATGTATCCACCCCTGTCACGAGAGGCCCAGGTGACCTCAGTAGCCAGGTGTACCTTTTCCCAGCCTTTTTATTGGCTGGCTGATTTTATTTCTCAAGGGAGCTGCAGCTTTGAGGAGAACTTTGCCTATTCAACTTCCCCCTGCCCCCCCCCACCCTGTCTATACTGCTATGTAAAATAGGGTTGTATCCAAGGCTGGTCCTACTCAAAGTAGGTCCATTGAAGTTAATGGGCATGGCTAACTTAGGTTCATTAATTTCAGTGGGCCTAGTCTAAGTCGGATTTAATTGCATACAACCTACTGGCGTTTTGTCTTCCCAGGAGTGGACGCGACAACAACTCCATCACGGCGTAGGGCGTACAGCACCAATCAAATTGCTGACCACGAACCATTCCGGAAGGTTCCCACGGCCAGCGACCCCAGCTCTGCTCTCATTAAGAATCCGCTTCGGAAGGCCCAGCTGCAGGATCTCACCCAACTCAGCCCAGAACCGCCATTGTGGCAGGTTGAGTTTCAGGTAAGCTTCCTTGCACTTTGAGTAAAATATACATTAGAAGGGTGTCCCTAGAGCTGCTTATCTGCGTGCCTTTCTGTTGTCTTCTAATTGGTGTGTCAAAAGCTTATTTGCCACATCTCTGAAAGTTCAGCACATCAGGGCAAGTGGCTCAAGCTATCTCCCACTACGGTAGACTCTTTCCGCAGAGGAAGTCGAGAACAGATCTTCAATGGGGAAATATGTCTGGAGATGGGAATGCGAGGGGTGTTCATAGGGAAATCTGACGATACCGTATTTTTCGCTCTATAGGACGCACTGGACCATAAGAGGGGGAGAACAGGGGGAAAAATTCTCCCCCTCTCTGCGAAGCGCCCCTTCAGCGAAGCGGTAGGAGAAACGGAGCCCCTTCCATTTCTCCTCCCGCTTCGCTGAAGGGGCGCCGCGCAGAGAAGGAAAACTGTGCAGCGCCTCTCCAGCGAAGCGAAGCCTGGAGAGCAAGAGGGATCGGTGTGCACCGACCCCCCTCACTCTCCAGGCTTCAGACGGCTTTCTGCAAGCCTTTGGAGCGCAGCGGGAACTCCTGCTGTGCTCTGAAGGCTTGCGGATAGCTGCCTGAAGCCCCCGGAGCGCAGTGGGAGTTCTTCAGCGAAAGCAACGTGAATCCTCTGGAGCGCGGGGGGAGCTCTCCCCCTGCGCTTCGGAGGCTTCGCATTGCTATTGCTGAAGCCAAGGAGCCTGCATTTGCTCCATAAGACTCACACACATTTCCCCTTCATTTTTGGAGGGGGAAAAGTGCGTCTTATAGAGCGAAAAACACAGTACCTTTCTCCTGAATGCAGAACAGGAGCAATCAGAAGATAGATCTCATTCTCCTTGAAAATCTCTGAACGTAAGAAGAGTCTGCTAGATCAGGCCAATGGGCCAGGATCCTGTTCACACAGTAGCCAAGCAGATTCTCCTAATGGGAAGCACCACAAGAAGGAGGAGAGGGCAACACAGCACTCTCCCCAACTGCGATTCCCAGCAACTGAAATCCACTTGTCAAACTCACACATTCCTAAGCAATATGCAAACCAAAACACAGCTATCCTTAAAAAAAAAAGAAATAAAAAAGTGAACCTAGGAATGGAGTGTGACCCTCTCAGTACTACATATATGAATCCCTAATCCCCACCCCCTTTTAAGAAAGGGCCTTGTTTAAAACACACAGAACGTCACAGAGGTTCCAGCTGTGGTTACCAAGCAACTGAGCCCTGGTATCATACACCTAATCTTCCTCTCTGTAATTAAAGCAGCTGGCTGACTGAAGCTCATATATTTTGCTTTGTCTACCTCGCAAGAGGTCAGCGAAACCTTTCCAATAAGTGGAGCAGCATAGATCACTCTAGACATGACGTTCAGAGGAGTCAGGGTGCTGGTCTGTTGGCTCTATAAACCATCAAGAGTCCTTGTAGCACCTCGGAGATTAACCGCAGTTGGAATCATTGTGGAGAGCCACTAGCTTCACTGGGTACTTAACCGAAGCGCATCTGACGAAGTGAGCATGAAAGCTTATGCTGTAAGGAGTAAGTCTTTGAGGCAGTGTGAGACTCTCTCTTGCTCAAACACAGCATGATTAAGAATATGTGAGCATCACAGGCCTGCTGGATCAGGCCAGCAGCCTATCTAGTCCAGCATCCCGTTGTCCCAGTGGCCAACCAGGTGCCTGCAGCAAACCAGTAAGCAGGATTCAAGCACAAGAGCACTATCCCTTCGGGGGTTTCCAGCAACTGGTATTCAGAAATATTAAAGGTAAAGGGACCCCTGACCCTTAGGCCCAGTCATGACCGACTCTGGGGTTGCGGTGCTCATCTCGCATGGAGCAGCGCACGGAAACGCCATTTACCTTCCCTCCGGAGTGGTACCTATTTATATACTTGCACTTTGACATGCTTTCGAACTGCTAGGTTGGCAGGAAGCCCAGTCTGCAATCTGAGGAGTAGTAGCAGTGGTCTACCTAACTGAGCAGAAATCAGACTTACTGAGCTGAAGAATGGGAAACCCTTTGAAAGTAGAAAATCTTATTTAGGGCTTGTGGCTCAGGGTACATGCTTTGCACAGAGAGGGTCTCGTGTCTGGTCCTCGGCAACTCCAGTTGAAAGCATCAGCTAAACAGGGGGAAACTCTGCACTACATGAGAGCCTACAAAGCTGCTGCAAGCCAGAATCAACCATTTTCAGAAAAGAGGACCAATAGTTTGACCCTGGAATAAGGCAGCAGCAGTAGCTGCTGATGCTTTTATGGCAGAAGTGGGAAACCTCTGGCCTTTGGGCTAAATGCCACCCTCAAGGCTTTACCAACCAGCCTTCAGGCAACATTGTCCTTGAGCACTTTTACCTGGCTGGATAGAGTGGTGTGTGTGTGTGTGTGTGTGTGTGTGTGTGTGCGTGTGTGTAAATGTTTGGCTTTGGTGTGGCTGTAATGAAGCCTGTTGCACAAAGGGAAGAGTCTCATCTGCTGCTGCTCCTCTGACTTTTACCTCAAGCCCCACCCATGCAGCGCCAAAAGGTTTGCCCCAGAGCAAATGCAGCCCTTGGAGCCAAAAACCTTCCCTTCCCTTGCTGCATGTGGACCCCATTTCTGACCACTCTTGTTGCTCAGTGGCATAGCGTGGGTTGCCAGCACCCAGGGAAGGATAGAGTACACATGTGCATTCAACTGCCTAATGACATCCACATTACCCAGGAGATCGCAGCTGCAGAGATAAGAAAAGAAGAGTCATTTCATTGCCTGGAGAGGTCACTTCCTGGTTCACATGGAGAGGTCATTTTCAACAGAGCCACATAAGCATGTAGTTGAATTGACGCAGCATGGGGTGTTGAAATTTTGCACTCCCTAACAATTTTCTGCCCAGGGCAGCTGCCCCTGTGGCCCCCAAACACTACGCCACTGTTGTCACAGTTATCTCAGAACCAGCTGTTCTTCCTGAGCGATGCCCTTGTTTCCCCGGAGTGTGTTTGGGTGGGAGTATGCACGGGACCCTACCTCTCCTCTCCTGACCTTTCAGTCTTCTCAGGCTTTCGCTGCCAGCCCTCAAATATCTACCCCAAGAATACGGGGGGTCGGAGCAAGGCGGCCTTCCCTGCTGCAGCAGAGTCGTCTCTCCTTCTGCCACAACCCAGAATCACCACAGCAGCACATCAGCCTTGCACAGACTGGGAAGAACTTTGGGCCACTTGAGACCGACTCCCTCCCAGGGTCCATTTTTTCAGAGAGCCGGAGCCCGGGGGATCTGGGTAAGCCATCCAAATCACCAGGCCCTAGGAGGCTTCGTTTGGTCAGAATTGAGTATACACTTCCAGAGTTAACACTAAGTATATTACATCTGGCAAATGAGCCACCGTGGCTGCTAGAGGGCCATGGAAATTTGTGTCGGTTGCCAGATGTGAAATATATCAGCATTATTTACTGCTCTCCTTGCCCCATTGCTAGTTGAAAATATTGAGTTAGACAGACTAATGATCTGGCTTTTCAAGTAGCTTCGTATATCACTCCCTCTAATAGCAAACTCAGCTGGGGAGTGCTAACAGGATTGTAGCCGAAACAGCACCACTGAGGAGCAAGAGGGAAGCATTGGGAATAGTGTGGGGGAATCCAGAAGATTGCAGAAGTACAAAAATATTTAGGGGGAGAATCATAGAATTGGAAGGGAGCCTGAAAATCATCTAGCCCAACCCCTGCAATGCAGGAATATGCAGCTGTCCCATACAGGGATCGAACCTGCAACCTTGGAGTTATCAGCACCACAAAGAGGGCACCAACCCCTCTCCAGCCCAGTGGGGACTGAGCATGCTCAGTGGACATGGAATACTGAGGTGGAAAATCAAAGGGGGGGGGGGAGGAATGGAGCAGCTTGGAAGAAGGGCATGGCTGGCTGAGTGGAAACCTGAACAAGACATTTTGTTGCAAGTCCCACAGGTATCACATAATTGCTTGCATGCCTCTCCCCTGCAGATGTTGCCCAGCACCCATCCTTCCTCTTTGAAACGGAGACTTCGTCGGACTGGGAATCCCACGAGCCAGAGATTGGCTCAGCTGGCGGCAGCTGGCGGCACTCTCCAAGATCCACCTGCAAGGCGGTGGTGAAAGGGCTGCGGAACAACGAAGTGGTCCAGTGGGAGGTGCTGTTTGACATCGCCCCACTTTTCCGAGGTCGGGAGGGCAAGAGGAACGACGAAGATGATCTCTGGAGCGAGACCTTCCACCACCTGGCTGCCAAGTCCATTGTCCGGGACTTTGAGCAGCTTGCAGAGAGGGAATGTGAAATTGAGCACGGTAACTTGCATTGATAGCTTCAATGAAAGTGCTACTCTTTGCTGGGGGTGGGTGGGTGGAAGATGGAGTTACCCCAGTAAGCCAAACCATGTTTTAACATGCTGTAGATATAACTTGGGGCCCTGTCCAGACGTCATCATCATTATTAAAATTTATATACTGCCCTTCATCTGCAGATCTCAGGGTGCCTCACAACATAAAATACAATATAGTAAAGGTAAAGGGACCCCTGACCATTAGGTCCAGTCACGGACGACTCTGGGGTTGCGGTGCTCATCTCGCTTTATTGGCCGAGGGAGCCGGCGTACAGCTTCCGGGTCATGTGGCCAGCATGACTAAGCCGCTTCTGGCGAACCAGAGCAGCGCACGGAAATGCCGTTTACCTTCCTGCCGGAGAGGTACCTATTTATCTACTTGCACTGGTGTGCATTCGAACTGCTAGGTTGGCAGGAGCAGGTACCGAGCAATGGGAGCTCACCCCATTGTGGGGATTTGAACCGCCGACCTTCTGATCGGCAAGCCCTAGGCTCTGTGGTTTAACCCACAGCGCCACCTGCGTCCCAAAATACAATATAAAAGAACAAAATACATGATTTAACCCCCCCCACAAATCAGTAACCCCCTCTCCCCACCCGCTCCTACAAACATATGTAAAAGGAGTATAGGATGTTAATCAGCCCAAGGCCTGGTTGAATAGGAATGTTTTTGCCTGGCGCCTAAAGGTGTATAATGAAGGCGCCAGGTGAGCCTCCCTAGGGAGAGCATTCCACAAATGGGGAGCCACTGCAGAAAAGGCCCTTTCTTGTGTTGCCACCCTCTGGACTTCTCATGGAGGAAGCACATGAAAGAGGGGCTCAGATGATGATCTCAGGGTCCAGGTAGGTTCATATGGATGTCTTTCTTCTGTAGGAAGCAAACTTCTCTATCTCGGGGGGGGGGGGGGGAAGGATTGACTATCTCTACCCGGCACTTTTTGTCTAATAGGGTCTGGCCGGCGGTACCAGGTGAATGCCGTGCACACCAGCAAAGCCTGCAATGTGATCAGCAAATACACAGCCTTTCTGCCCGCAGACCTGAGCAACAATAGCTACTTGCCGACCGTTGTGGAATATCCCAATGCAGGTAGAGGAGCCTAGCCGGAGCACAAGGATTGTGGGCAACAGCACCTGGTGTCACCTGGAAGACTGACCAATACAAGGGTTATGTCATATGCTCCTGTGGACTAGAAATGTAGGAGGCTGTCTTGTTCAGAATCAGGCCTTGGAGCCATCTCATCCAGGGCTGCCTGCAATGGGTGTAGCCAGGATTTTTCTTGTGGGGGGGGGACAGTCTTTTGTTGGGAGGGCAGGTCTTTTGTTGTGGGGGGACCTCAGTTAGCTATGTATTTTTATTGATTTTGGGGGGGGGGCAGCTGCCGCTCCCTGCCTACCCAAACGCTATACCCATGCTACCTATCTTTTAAAAGACATCTGAAGGCAGCCCTGTTTAGGGAAGTTTTTAATGTTTAATGCTGTACAGTGGTACCTCGGGTTACATACGCTTCAGGTTGCATACGCTTCAGGTAACAGACTCTGCTAACCCAGAAATATTACCTCAGGTTAAGAACTTTGCTTCAGGATGAGAACAGAAATTGTGCTCCGGTGGCGCGGCAGCAGCAGGAGGCCCCATTAGCTAAAGTGGTGCTTCAGGTTAAGAACAGTTTCAGGTTGAGAACGGACCTCTGGAACAAATTAAGTACTTAACCTGAGGTACCACTGTACTTTGTTTTTAATATTCGATTGGTAGCTGCCCAATAATAATAATAATTATTTTACCTGCATTCCCTTCTGAGCAGCTTCCCAGGGTCCCCATGCCAGCAGTAGGCAAACGTGGGTGGAGAAATTGTTGTAAATAGCTCCATTTTGCAGGGTGTGTGTGTGTTCCATTTTCATTGGGTTAGAAGACACGTCCACCCCCCTCCCAAACCCTCAAAATTGCCAGTTCCGACTCTATAATGATTCCATCTGATTTGTTCCAAGGTCCAGCCCTGAAACTAGGCAGCCAACGGAATTCGGGTTCTGAGAACAGGCGGCACAGAACGCTCTCCTCTGGGCTGGGACGCATCCAGTCAACCTGTGGTCAAGATTCAGCAGGTGACCAATTGCATGGCATGAGTAAGATAACAGCATTCCTGTAGGTTTCTTTTCTTTTTCTTTTTCTAAAATAAATTTGATTTTTCAGTTTTCACAATATGACAAAGACACAGAAATTTGCAAACACAAATTATGAATACAATTCCATATTTGACTCCCCCCCCCCCTTTGTGGTTGCTTTTCTACTTTTAGATTTTTAACACTGCATATTCCACTTTACTCCATTTTGAAGCTATTCATCCTTTTACCTTCGTAATATTTTTAACTGCTTGATTTAAGTTAATCCTACTAATGAACTTATTTGCATGCCAGAACTTTTCAGATATTCTACAAATTTTCCCCATTTTAAAAATAATAATAAAACATCCCTCCTGGTTTCTTATTGCATCCATCAGTTTTGCAATTTCGGCATAATCCATCAGTTTACTCATCCGCTCTTCCTTAGTTGGTATAGCATCTTTTTACAATTCTGGGCAAACACCATTCTGGCTATGGTTGTGGCATATACGAACAAAATTTAAAGGTCCTTTGGAATCTCTTTTTTTGCAATAGTTAAAAGAAAAACTTCTGGGTTTTTGTTTTTTTTAACTAAAGTAGGTTTCTTTTTTAAAAGGCATAGATTTATTTTTATTTATTAAAAACCCATCCGAATTCTCCCCAGGATTTAAAGGGTCTGTTTTTATTCTGACAGCTGGCGAAATTAGAACCGTACCCCAGTTTCTTGAGGGTTTCCTTCCAGGATCAGTTCCAGGGACTGGATGTTGCCCTCCCCCTCTTAGGGTTATGGGCCTTGCAATGCCCATACCTGCTACCAGCCCTGCTGACCCCCCCTCCCCATGAGCAGATGGTTCACCTAAAATTGTAATTGCACTGAGGAGCGGCAGACTTGGGTACCATTGCACCCTCCCTGTGCAAGCCCAAACTTTGGTGCACACCCCCCCAGTCCTCACACTACCTTCCCAAAGGCAGGTAAGGAAGCACCTGGCTTCGCGAAGTAGGTGCGAGGCTCTGGCAGGGTCCTGGAGCCCTCCCATCTCTTCCCGAGAGCTGGGAAGGCACGGAGGAGGACTCTAGGGAAGGAGGACTCTAGGACCCTGCCAGAGCCTCACAGATGCCCCTGCACTGAGCAACCCAATCCCTGCTGTCAGGTTTGCAGGTGGTTGCTTGCGAGTAAACAGCCAGGACTCCAACCTGTCTTTTACAGGTTTTATTTTAGTGCAAACTATGTACAGTGGTACCTCAGGTTACATACGCTTCAGGTTACATACGCTTCAGGTTACAGACTCCGCTAACCCAGAAATGGTGCTTCAGGTTAAGAACTTTGCTTCAGGATGAGAACAAAAATCGTGCTCCGGCGGCGCGGCAGCAGCAGGAGGCCCCATTAGCTAAAGTGGTGCTTCAGGTTAAGAACAGTTTCAGGTTAAGTACAGACCTCCAGAACGAATTAAGTACTTAACCTGAGGTACCACTGTACAGTGCAGAAATCCAAAGTTCATGTCTGCCTCAGTCACTTGCAGATTCTGGGAGTGGCCTCTTCCGGTTCTCCCCCCAGCATAATAATTTAGACACCCCAAATCTCCACCTCCCCTCCTTACTTTTCATCCCTCTTCGAAAACTGGGCGACAGAAGTGGCATGTCTGTTTCCTGACCAGCCTGGCTGAGCGGAGCGCCTGGGCTCTCAGTAGCCTCTGTGAGCCTTTCCCTCGCTTCGCCCCTCCTTCCCCCCTCTGCTTCACTTGAGGCGGGGCTCTCTCCACTGCCTGACAAAGAGCTGCTTCTGAGCAATGTCAGATGCTCCCTGTATTCTTGTGCCCTCCTACCCCCTTTCGATGGCAGTTCCCTGACACCTGCCATGCTGCAGAAGAGGCTAACCCAGGTGGTCACTGGTTCTTGTCTCTCTTTTCCCCCCCACAAGCAGATGCAGAAGAGAACAGCCTGTCTCCGTGCAGTACACCGTCCTCCTCGGGATGGGATCGCATCACTTTCCCAGATGGTAAGGAACGTCTTAGAGAACCTTGCACCAAGTCAGACCATGGGATCTTCTAGCTCAGTGTTGTCTACACTGACTGGCAGCAGCTCTCCAGGGTTTCAGGCAGGGGACAGTCTCAGCTGCAGCTTGTGATGCTGGAGGTTGAACCTGGCACCTTGTGATGCTCCACAAATTAACTGTGGTCCTTCTCCTCAGGAGAAAGAAAGATTCCAGTCCTAAGAAACATTGAACTGTAAAATGGAAAGGAACCATAAGGGGACCTAATCCAGTCCCCTGCAATGCAATAATCTTTTGCCCAATGTGGGATTCGAACCCACGACCTTGAGATTAAGAGTCTCAAGCTCTACCAACTGAGCTATAAAGCACTGATTTAAGTAGGAACATAGAAAGCTGCCTTAGGACTCAACCAGCCTTCTACTCGTCCACTTCCTAGAAAGTACAGGTCAAAGAGTTTTGCCACTTGCCCTGTGCTTTCCAGGCAGCAGTTTTGCATTTGCCTGCTGCTTTCCCCCAGGGAAAACACACTCTTTACTGCTGAATCGGAACAAACAGCAATTTGTGGGGGAAATCCAATTGACCTTTGCTCCACTTCAGCCATAAAGAGTGGGTTTTCTCAGGGGGAAGTAGCAGGGCAAGCGGAAGTGTGGACAAGCCCTTAGACTGGGTCATATCATTCATCCATCTACCTTAGGATACAGTGTGCATTTGTGCAATCCAGTGCGATCTCCGACCTCATTCCCCAGAGAAGGGGCATGAAAAGGCCCAGGGTCATGGCAACCTTAGGGTTAGGAAACCTTTTCCAGACCGAGGGCCACGTTGCCTTCTGGACAACCTTCGGAGGGCCACATGCCAGTGAGGCAGAAGTGGGTGGAGCAATGAATGCAAATTCCACTTCTTGTGTTTACAGTGGGTTGGGTTGTACACAGATTTACCTCCCTCTTTCTGTCCTCTGCCCAGACAAGCCAGAGGCATTATTAGAGTACAGGGACACATTCCACCATTGCACCAACCCTCAAGAAAGGTGAAAAGCAGGACTAGGGAGGGGTGCAGCTTGGGGAGAGTTCTGAGAGCCAGATAGAGAGACCTGCTTTGACTACTACACTAAACTGTCATCCTTCCGGCTCTGGCGCCATCTTCCATTTTCTCTCTCTCTCCTCAGTTCCACTACGAAGTCCATCTGTCTCCTCTCAGAAATCCATTGAGAGCTTTTTTGCGGCCAGGTAAGGGCTGATGTTTCCATGGACTGTTTCTCCTCCTGAGAAGGTGGTGACCATCTCTGAGGTGACCATCTCAGGTGGCAAATGCCGAGGGGGGGAGGGATGGTGAGCAGGATTTGCACCTTGCACCTCCCAGGAGAGCCTGCTATCCTTGGGGACAGTGGAGAATGTTGTTCTGTCAACCAGTGTTGAAGGAAGACTCAACCAAGCCAGGCAGCTTTTGTATATCAATAAGAGGGCTACATTGTCCCACTTCCCAATTTTTCTGTGGACAAAGAAGATGGCGGAATTAGAGAGGTTGTTTGTACACAGCTTTAGTGGCAAGCCTTCCCCTGCACTCAGCTGTGAAATGTTGGGCGATCTTTATTTTGTTTAAAACATCACCCAAGAAAACTTTGCAAAAACTGGTGGGTCAAGATGTCAGTAGGGTGAATGTGCTCCTCACACAGTCAAATCTTTTCCTTGAAACTGACATGAATTCTGTGGGGTGTGGTGGGGGAACAGAGAAACTACTTTTCCTCAGCCAAAGAGCATGTTCTTGACTGGGAGAGGGCAGCCATCATGCTGAAGGCTGAACAGCGCATCTCTGCTTTCTTTGCACATCCCTGTCTTGGTGGTCCAGGCTCACCTTTAACAAAACAAGACTGTTGACGCGAGCAGCTCGAGGCTTTATGGGAAAAACACCCACCAGGACCAGCGAGACGAGTTTGGAAAGCGACAATGAAAACATTGACTACCTGCCCCTTGTAAGTATCAGGTTCCACCAGGTTCAGACACTGCTGTCCAAGCATTCACATTGGGATGCTCCCCCCCAAAAAAAAAATCATCAAAATTTATTCTCTTATTTTGGAGTTCTGCATTTCCTTGTGACTTTTTACTGAAGTGGAACCCAGGTATTAGGAATGCTTTGTTGCACAGCTCCTGTTTCCGACGTTCGCACAAGAGTTGTGCAAAGAAATTCAATAACTAAATAAATAAATAACTGACTGCAGCTTCCTGGGTGCCTCCATCCCTTCCACATGGCGCAGGTGCATTGATGAAGACACTTCCAGAAATAATAGTAATCCCCATATGTAACCTTGTTCTTGTTATTTATTTCTTAGATGCATTGGTTACTTTTTTTTTACCCAGGGGTAACTCAGGGTGACCTACAGTATATAAACAAAGATATATCAAAACGGATATAAACGAAAACAAAGGAAATCTAGAGGACAATCCTATTTTTAAAATGCATGATTAAAATATCCCACCCACTGTGGGAGGCCTCAGATAATTAAAAAGCTAAAGCATGGCAAGGGGGGTGGAAGTGTTTGCCTGGTACCTAAAGATGTGTAATGATGGACCCAGGTGAGCCTCCCAAGGGAGTGCATTCCATAAGCAGGGAGCCACTACTGAAAAGGCCTGTTCTCATATTCCCACCCTCAGGACCTCCTGAGGAGGAGGCACATAGACACAGTCTTCATGTGATGGGAGAGGAGACCCTGGAGGCATTGGGGTCCTGAGCCACAGAAAGCTTTATAGGCCAAAGTCAGCGCTTTGAATCAGTCCCAGAAACTAATTGGTAGCCAGTGCAGGCAGGCCAAAATTGGTGTTATGTGCTCAGGCCATCTTGCCCACCTTGTTATGATCTGAGTATAACTTAGTTGGCTACAATTCTGCTGGTCTAGGGTTTCTTAGGCAGGGCCGGCCCACCCATGAGACAGGCTGAGTCAGCCGTCTCATGTGGCAGAGGCCTAAGAGATGGGGCACCCACAGGGGCACCCCACCACTGGCAGAGAAGTGGCACCAGCTTATCCACTGAAATCTCATGAGATCTTGTGTGCTCTGTGAGATCTCGCTGGAACCTGCTGCCACTTCGCAGGCATGGCCACACAACCCAGCTAAGGGAAGCTTCAGTGGTGCTGTGGCAGCAAAATGGGATGTGGTGGCCCTGTTTGTAGGAGACTGAACACACCTGTCAACTGTTTATCTCAGTATTCTAGAGAGTTCCAGCACTCTCCTTTGCGACCACCCGAGTTTCTTGCCTATTTGGGAATCCAAAAGGACTACTGTTTTCCCCCTTCCCCTCAGGTGTCTCTCCAGCTTGCCTGTGGCTCCTTCCTCTTGAACAAGGCCTTCTGTGAGGCCATCAACATCCCCCTGGAGAAGCTGAAGTGGACGTCTCCTTTTGCCTGCCACCGCATGGCTGCCAGCCCCTCAGCCAGCTCCTGCGCCTCCAGGAGATCAGCCACGTCAGAGGAAACCAAGAGCTCTGAGGGAACTCAACCACTGGACAATGTCAATCCCTCGACAAACAAAGAGAGTGAGTCCGGCCACGACCGCCATTTTGCCAGTGGCGCTGTCGAAAGTCACTCCGGGGCCCTGAAGGCTGAGAACAAGCTTTCTCCTCCGGCCATCACCATCCAGCGCTTCTCCTTTCCAGAAAGCATTCCATCACCTCAGGAGTCGCAGGCTGACAGTGGGAGAGGTTCTGAGACGGACAGCTCCGAGCTGCAGGCCTGGCTGGTGGACATTGAGCTCCAGCAGAAGAATGCACCAGAGGGAATGCTGTGGGCCACAGCCGTGGCCCTAGCCTGGCTGGAGCACAGCTCTGCCTCATACTTCATTGAGTGGGAGCTGGCGGCAGCCAAGGCCAGCTTGTGGCTAAGCGAGCAAGATTTCCCCGAAGGCCGCAGCCTGCCGGCAGTGAAGGCAGCAGCTCAGCAGCTCTTTGTGTTGCTCAGGCACTGGGATGAAAACCTGGAGTTCAATTTGCTCTGCTACAACCCGAATAATGTATAGAGAGGAGGAGAGGGTGGGATCTCAGGAGGGAAGGTGGGCACATGGTGGCTCATTCACGAACCAGGTTACAACCTACCAATTACTGCCAGTATGTTGGGTTGAGGGCTGGGCTGGGAATCTCAGGCCCGGAGGTCATATGCAGCCCTTCAAAGATCTCTATCCGACCCGTTGGGACTCCTCACAGGTCACACCCCTCACTGACCCTCCTCCTGAGCTTCCTTGAGCTCTTTCACCTGGCTGAGACGTGTTCTTGAACTGTGATAATGCTTCTTGCTTTCCTGGATGCAGAGTTGTCTATGTAGAACCTCTCTGACTGCTCTGTTTGGACTGTAGCCTGTTGCACAAAGAGAAGGAGTCCTATCCGTAAGCCCTAACCCCATCTACCACTGCCAGGTAGCCCCCAGAAGGTTGCCTGCTAGAGAATGTGGCCTTCGGGTTGAAAAGCAGTTCCCTGTCCCTGGGTTAAGTTTTCCCAGACAATGATCAATGCTGCTTTCAGAGGCTACTCCCCACCCCCTGCAGCCTTGTATCCTCTGCCAGCAACACACATTTTCTATGGGGCTAGAATCATTTAAAAGGTGGTAATATTATGCATCCTTTTCTATCAAGTCCCAAGCTTGCAATGTGCATTGCCATCTCCTGCCTAAGTCCTGTGATGGTGGCTAATATTATTCCCGTCTGTAGATACAAACCGTGGAAGCTCCCTTAGCCCATGCGGTCCATCCAGCCCATTCTTGTAGACACCAGGGATGATCAGCAAACTTGAGGCTTATGGGTCCCACTCCTGCTCTTGGTTTATTAGGATGCCGGTGAATGTCAAAGTCCAGCAATCAGAGTGTGAAAGAGTGTCAGGGGAAGGGCAACATGTGCCTAGAATTAAGGAACAAGGTGCTTCTTAGCTTTTGCTCAGCCCAAGGGTGCGTTTTTCTCACCAGATCTAAACTTACAGTCCAGTCCCAGACAAAACTCCACTCCTGGTTTTCCCAATAAACTTTCTTCATCTCAGCAGCTTAATTTTTAGAAGAGTCGGATGTGGAGAAAGCCTTATGTTGTTATTGCCCTGTTGTTAAACAAACCCTCACAGATCTACTGGAAATCACCTTGAGATCTAACAGTAGATCTACTTTCTGCCCACCCTGGTCTGTGTAGGCAGAGCAGCAGATCACCATGTTTTTGAAGAGGAATCTCTTCCTGGAAGTGCTGTGGGTTGCACCTGGGATCTTTTCCAGAAAGGGCACCTGCTACAGCCTTTCTCTTATATAAGCTTAGGAAGCTGCCTTCGACCAAGCTAGACCATTGACCTGCCTAGCTCAGTATTGTCTTCTGCAAAATGTAGGAATGATGTAAAAATCTTACACCGGTACTGTAGTGACAAATTCAGAAGTGCAGGGTTCCCTTCGTGTTAGTCACAGACACACCCACTTCTAAAGTTATATGACCTAAGATTATACAATAATCTTACAAATATAAAACAATAATAATTAGGGATGCATTGCAACGATAAATACAAATCTCCATTTGTTGCTTTTCAGCTGGATCTACTATTTTCTGTGCCGGGTACGTTGGGAACTGATTCAGAGAGCTCCAATATGTTCTTTCAGAGTGGCTTAAGCTGTGTTTACCTTGACGTTCCACTGGAACAGCTTGTGTTGTCTGTGTTCCTAAACGCTTAGCTTTGGAGCATACATAACAGCTTCTCCTCAATGTTCTTCCCACACACCTTCTCCAGAGTGACCCTAGGAGCCAATCCTCACTGGCTGGCTCAGCCCCTTTCACACTTATTCGTTCCAATCAGCACAAAGGGTGAGAAGGCTTCTTAGTGGCTAAAAAGCTCCCCTTTCATGTTGATTGGGTTGACCCTGCTGCAGAAATAGTAATTTTGACCGCAGATCACAACACCACTGTAATCTGCTTTGTGGGAAAGAATCCCATGGAGGCTTATAAGCAGTCAATGAAAACAGAACATTCCCTGACCACAGGCTTGCAATCACAAGACATGGCACACAACAGAAAAAGGAACAATCAGGCACCGGTTCTTAAAGTTTAATAGCACTTTTTATAATAACCTCTTGGGAACAGTTTAGGGGTTGGAGGTGCCTAATGGAGCTGGCCTTTCAGTAGAGCAGATGGGGTGAGTCCTGCTTCTCATCTCTCCCACTGAGGCAGCCGCCGGAACGGTGAGGAGAACAGATGCAGATGCACAATCCCATCAAGGTTGGTTTTGAGCAGTGTCTTCTTTTATCAGCATGTTCCTGCACACTGGTAATGCAGAGGAGGTGAAAAGACTAATGTTGCAGCACAAAAACTTCCTCCCACTTTTCTTTTGGAGGGACCGTTCTTTGTCAACTAATGAGAAAAGGAATTGCATCCAAAGGGAAGATAAAATGTTGGTCGTAATGGGTGGGCCAGTGGCTTTTTGTTGTGTTTACTTTCAAAGTGGCTGAGGGCACCTGGGAAGGCTGCAAGTGATTTGGAGAAAGACAAGACATTCACAGCCCTTTATTTCACTCTGCAATTCATCACCCCTTGTGGTTGGCACTCTGCAGCCCTCCCAGGTGCCCACGCTTCCATTACAGCCCAGGGAAAGACGTCATGAAGTAACTCCACATATGAGGCTAGGAAAGACAGGCACCTGGGAAGGCTACAGAGCATGGAGGAAAATGTTTGATGTAAAGAAAAGCATACATAGCATGCTTACATCGATAAGCTAAGCTCAAAGCCCTACCCTGAGAACCATTCAGACAAATGGGGAGAAAACCTTTGAGAAACTGAAGGGCAGGTCTTGGCACAACACAAGAAAGAACATAGAAAGCTGTCACATATTGAGTCAGACCATTGAGTCTTCTAGCTCAGTATTGTCTACACTGGCTGGCAGTGGCTTCCCAGGGTTTTAGCCTGGGCACATTCCCAGCCTTACCCGCAGCTGCTAGAGATTGAACCTGGGACCTTCTGCATGAAAATCAGATGCTCCATCCTGAGCTATAGACTTTCCCCTAAATGTAAAATAAGATCCCAGTCCTCATGGAACACAAAGCTATGGCCAATTGCACATATGTAAGATGAGGAAGTTTAAAACATCAGTGGAAGACGCCTAAAGCATCAGCTCTATTTTGAAAACAAGACTAGGTGATTCAGAGTTCCCAGTTATTCCAGGGAGGAATTCAGACTGGGAGAATTTCAGGAGCCCCCCTACCTGCCACTCATCTTCCAGCCCTCCGGCTCTGCCACCAGGGATGTGTGGAGTGGGGTTTTCTACTGAGCTGTGTTCATACTGCCGGCAAAGTGTTAGCAGCTTCATTTAGTTGTGTCAGTCCACCAGGTGGCCTCTTTCAATAATTGTTCTTGCTGCTCAGTGTGATGATATAATTATCTAACGTCCGAAGTGCCTTCCGGATGTGATCACGCCTGCTGTATTGCTGATGCTTTCGACTGTGGTGTCTGGGCTTTGCATTTGCCATCCCATGCGCCCAAAACCTCGAAAGTGGGGGGGAAATATTGAAACCTTCTCTTGCCTCCCTTTTGTTTTCATGTAGCAGAGTATTCCTGTGAGCTAAAATATATTTACTGCAGCTTGCACAGTGTTGCGTGAAGTCGGGATCAGACACCCCTCTCCCCAATTTAAACTAGAGCCATTTTGGTAATTAAACAACAACCCACAAATTCAAACTTTGGTCCCCCCCCAAAAAAAAATTGTTTTGGTTTTCTGACTTTCTGCTCAGATTTTACTTTTGGAATCCAGCTGGAAATTAATAGAAGAACAACAACTTGATTTCTTGCTCACCCTTCACCCATGAGGTCCCGAGGAAGGTTACAGCAATATAAAAAAGCAAGGTTGAAATCTGTTAAATGAGTATTTCAATCTCCAATGAAATACAGCCAAGAGTACATGAAAAAACCTTACTCTTGTTGATGGATATGAGGCATCAGCTTGCCAGATTCAATGGTTCCTATGCTTTTTTCAAAATAAGATAAGTGGAATTTCCACTGGTTCCATTCTTTTTTTACTTAAAACAAAACAAAACCTTGTCATTCGCTCCAGAGCTGGTACAGATTGTTGCCCTTTTCCTATGGGTCCAAGACCTTCCCTAATTCACCTCCAACATGCCCCCTTTTACTCCCTACCACCGTGGAAACCCTGCTGTTGGTACTTCTGCATCAGCAGATCTTTCCACCAACATGGAGGGGCTGATCCAGTCCAGTATCCTGTGTTCACAATGGCCAAACAGATGGGAAGCCTGCATTTAGGCTATGAGGGAAAGAGCCAGAAGTCTCCCCCTTGGTGGTCTCCACAAAGTGGTATTCAGACACAGACCGGATTACTGCAATGCATTCTACCTTTAAGGTTGAGCTGAAAGTTGCAGCTAGGGCAAAATGCAGCAGCTAGGTTGCCTTAGGCCAAGTTTATGGTCTAAGGCTGCAATCCTAACTTCATTCACCTGGTAGTAAACTTGACTGAATTCAACAAGACTTACTTATGAGGAGACATGGTTAAGATTGCGCTGTTATAAAGCCTTAACAACTCAGGACTGGAATAGCTGAGAATCCACTTTTCTCTGTATCCATGCCCGTAATGGATGGGACCCTGTCCTCTTTACTGTTTCAACAATTGCCTACTACTCTGTGCTGCAAAAATGGTTTTTCTCAGGCCTTTCCCAAACTGAATTGCTGTTTTTAGTTAGCAGCTGATCTATGATCTATGAGGATTTTCATTACACTCTCTATTTCTGCTGTATGACTGGTTTTATTGAATGTCTTTTTATGTACCCTTGCTCCCTGAATAGATAGTATATACTGAGTGAATTTTTTAACGCTGTCTCTTATGCTGCAGATTGTCCACATAGTAGCTATTATGTGTGCTACTTAAGTAGTAGCCTCTGGGAGCATCAGAAATGCTGCCCCACCACCAGGCACAGCTCTCTGCCAGCCAAGTGGCATTTTCACTGGCTCCAATCACTTTCAGCCAGCCCAAGCTGATTTCAGGATTGCCCCCTTAATCAGAAGCATTTCTAAATCTCATTTGGAATAGAGCTGGGATCAGTTTCCCTACTTTCAGTTTACTTGCATCACTTCTTTCTTTTTTTGCTATCTAGATATACATTGATAAAACACAACCCAAAAAAAGAGAGGCAATATTGAGGCCATTGTACATCTGCTCCCCAAGATTATTTTTTGTGTAGTGTTTTCACCAATGCACAACATATCGGTAAAACACCACACAAAAAGAATCTTGACACAATCGCATGTGCAGTCATATTAAGGGTTGCTTTTGTGCAGTGTTTTAGCAATGTGTATGGCCCAGTGTCGAGGAGGGAGAAAGACACACATGGTTTGAAGGAATGGAAAGCTGTGTCAGATCCTGCACGCATGAAAATGTGGAAACTTAAAGACAGAACAAGAGATGATTCCTAATGCACTGGATCCGTTCTGGAAACCAGATCAAGTAATTCAGAACTTCAGAATGTGGGGAGAAATTTACATGAGAATAATATCAGAAGCAACCCAGTTCTATCTATCATCTATCTATCTATCTATCATCTATCATCTATCATCTACCATCTATCTATCTATCTATCTATCTATCTATCTATCTATCTATCTATCTAATCTATCTATCTATCTATCTATCTATCTATCTATCTATCTCCAGTAACAGTCATTAGGAATATCGGGGAACAAATTATGAATGGGGGTTTGGTGAGTGTTTTTGGATGCACAAAGAAAAATGCCTCTCCAAATTGTGTTTTGAACTCTAGTTGGTGTGCTTGCTTGCTGGAGGAGCAGCTTAGTGAGGGAAGGGCATTGTGCAATATCAGCAAAATGGTGGTTGCATGGATTATTATTTTTCCTTTGGCTGGTTTCTTGTGTTGGTTTTCTCTTGTGGAAGCTTCGGTGTCGCAATAAAACCACAACTCGCTGCAAGAAAACCTTTTCTGTGTTGGTTTGTGAGCATGGCGAGGCTGCGTTGACGGAATCAATACACTGCTCCCTCATCGCCAGATTTCGGCACCTCTCTGAGAAGAGGTGGTACCCTTGGGGAAAGACTTTGTGGTAAATGGCCAGGGCTCCACTCAGCAATTTTCACAGAAACACCTTGAAGCGACTTATAAAAGCATATATTAAAACAATCAATGAATCATTTATTATACCATCAGGGACCCATTGAAGCAGGACAGACAGAGTAAGAAGATAATCATTAAAACATAAACATATTTAAATAACATATAATACAAGGATAAAAAATGAGCTACCAATTCCAATTGTAGTGGTGCCTGCCCTGTGGAACACCCTCCCAGCAGATGTCAAGGCAATAAACAACTACGGTATTTTACTTTTAAAAGACAGCTGAAGGCGGCCCTGTTTAGGGAAGTTTTTAATGTCTGATGCTGTATTGTTTTTAATATTCGGTTGGAAGCTGCCCAGAGTGGCTGGGAAACCCAGCCAGATGGGCAGTGTATAAATAATAAATTATTATTATTATTATTATTATTATTATTATTATTATTATTATTACTGCTGGATCAGGCCAATGGCCCAGCTAGTCCAGCATCCTGTTCTCACAGCAGCCAAACAGATGCCTGAAGGAAGTCAGCAAGCGAGATCCCAGCAAAACAGCCCTTTCCTCTCCTGTGTTTTCTAGAAGCTGATACAGTGGTACCTCAGGTTAAGTACTTAATTCGTTCCGGAGGTCCGTTCTTAACCTGAAACTGTTCTTAACCTGAAGCACCACTTTAGCTAATGGAGCCTCCTGCTGCTGCCGTGCCGCCGGAGCACGATTTCTGTTCTCATCCTGAAGCAAAGTTCTTAACCTGAAGCACTATTTCTGGGTTAGCGGAGTCTGTAACCTGAAGCGTATGTAACCTGAGGTACCACTGTATTCAGAAGCATTGCTGCCCCCTGACTGTGGAGGCAGAGCATAGTCATTGTGCCTAGTAGACATTGATAGCTGCCTCTTCCATGAATTTCTCTGATGTTTTAAAGCCATGCAGGTTGGTGGATGCCATCGTTGCTACTGGCTGGGATGCGTCCTGGAATTCTGATGTTGCTTGCCTGTATGGAAGACAGAGAAAGGTGTATGTAGAAACCTAGCATGCTGCTCCCTTTTGCCCCTGGTGCTGCCTGCCACTGGAAAGTGGCCCCCAGAAACAGTTCATGACAAACTGTTTCAAAAGGACTGGAACAAATTTATACTTTATATGAAAGAAAACTGTAAACATTTGAAAACGTTTGTAGGCTTGAACTGAAATGTTTTGTAATGTAAATATAAGGAACTGATTTACTGATAACAAGGTGAAATATTATAATAAGATAGAAGGTAAACATGTGATTATAGAAATGCGAAGAATATAGGAAGGTGTGTGGAAGTCAGAAAGAGGGAGGGAAGGAGGTTGATGCTCTTAGATTACAGTGGTACCTTGGGTTACATACGCTTCAGGTTACAGACTCCCCTAACCCAGAAATAGTA
>JAXCMG010000016.1:47522751-47541994 GCA_034642415.1 Podarcis siculus | reverse complement strand
TAGTTTTTGGAGGAGGAAAACAAGAAAAAAAATATTCTGAATCCCAGAAGCCAGAACAGCAAGAGGGATTGCTGCGCAGCGAAAGCAGCGATCCCTCTTGCTGTTCTGGCTTCTGGGATAGCTGCGCAGCCTGCATTCGCTCCATAAGACGCACACACATTCCCCCTTACTTTTTAGGAGGGAAAAAATGAGTCTTATACAGCAAAAAATACGGTATTTATACCCTGCACATCCCCAACAGATCCCAACAGAATACAGTGGTACCTATGGTTACATACGCTTCAGGTTACATATGCTTCAGGTTACAGACTCCGCTAACCCAGAAATAGTGCTTCAGGTTAAGAACTTTGCTTCAGGATGAGAACAGAAATCGTGCTCCAGCGGCACGGCAACGGCAGGAGGCCCCATTAGCTAAAGTGGTGCTTCAGGTTAAGAACAGTTTCAGGTTAAGAATGGACCTCCGGAACGAATTAAGTACTTAACCCGAGGTACCACTGCAGTAAAAATATCCATACCCTCCAACATTTCTCCAATGAAAATGGAGACATTCTACCATACCCTCCAGCATTTCTCTGATGAGAATAGGGACATCCTAAGGGAAAGTGGGACATTACTGGATCACATCAGAAACAGGGACAGGACAGTAAATCCAGGACTATCCCTGGAAAATAGGGACACTTGGAGGGTCTGTAATAATAATCCTTTTATTATTTATACCCCACCCACCTGACTGGGTTTCCCCAGCCACTCTGGACGGCTTCCAACCGAATATTAAAAACACAATACAGCATCAAACATAAAAAACTTCCCTAAACAGGGCTGCCTTCAGATGTCTTCTAAAAGTCAGATAGTTGTTTATTTCCTTGACATTTGGTGGGAGGGCGTTCCACAGGGCGGGCACCACTACCGAGAAGGCCCTCTGCCTGGTTCCCTGTAACCTCACTTCTCGCAGTGAAGGAACCACCAGAAGGCCCTCGGCACTGGACCTCAGTGTCCGGGCAGAAAGATGGAGGTGGAGACGCTCCTTTAGGTAAAAGCAGCCACCTAAGCATTGACAGAAAAGAAGAAACCCATCACCTAAAAGAGGAGGTGGCCTTGCACAAAATGTGCAGAGGTTAAGTGATAAAGGTTCAAATTTAGAATGACTGATTTATATAGCAAGGAACAGCTCAGTAAAGCAAGGAAAATGTTGAACAGGTGAGTCCTAAAAGCTGCCTTGATGTGAATGCAGGTAGGACCATGGGTGGAGTTTTACCGATGTGCAACTGGCCATGTAGAGACACCACACTAAACAGGGGTATTGATGTAACTGCCCACAGAATCGCATCAAGATTGCTTTCTTGCAGTGTTTTATCCCTGGGCAGGGATATATCAGTAGCATGGGAGGAAGGATGCAAATGAATACAAAGACTTGAAAGCATACTCTAGAACATGGAAGAATGGAGATGTCCTGATATATCAGATCTGCAGTGGAAACAAGCCCAGGTTATCCAAACCTCCAAATAGAATCGCAGAAGTGTGAATTAACCAAATTCAGATTCACATGCAAACTAAATTGAAATTCTACTCCCATCTCATGGGGGGGAATGAACCTAAGATTGGAAGAGATGAGGAACTGAAATGGACTGATTCACTCTAAACCTCCCACATCCACTACCTGCCTTGGATCTTAAAATCTATCTGTGCTCACCTGGTACAGCCACAGCTTTTCAATACATTGTCTTTATTTTTGCCTTTATTATCTCAGCAGTGTGGGAGGCAGAGTCAACCCCCCCTCCCATCCACCCCCATTACATAACCAGTATCCGTGGGTGACCTGCAAAACGCTTGGATTCCGGGCTTCAGCGAGAGCATGGTGAGAATCATCCTCTAATTGGGGCAGGTTGGAGGAAAGATAAAAAAGCTAAACCATTGCCACTCTGTAAAACAGTTGGGCTTTCAGAAGCCTAACTGCTTCTCAGGCTAATGATCATCCAAGTCCGGTTCAGTTTTGGTTATTTATCAAAAGCATTTTTACCCCACTCTTCAGCCGAAAAAAGGTTATTTTTCATTCATAGCCCAACCCACATATCACTAAAATGTGTCCCAGGTTTTCAGTTCCCCATAACTTCTCTGTCATACTAGATGTGGAGGAGGAGGAGGAGGAGGAGAGGAGGAGGAGGAGGAGGAGGAGGAGGAGGAGGAGGAGGAGTTTGGATTTGATATCCCGCTTTATCACTACCCGAAGGAGTCTCAAAGCGGCTAACATTCTCCTTTCCCTTCCTTCCCCACAACAAACACTCTGTGAGGTGAGTGGGGCTGAGAGACTTCAGAGACGTGTGACTGGCCCAAGGTCACCCAGCAGCTGCACATGGAGGAGCAGAGACCCGAACTTGGTTCACCAGATTACAAGTCTATCACTCTTAACCACTACACCACACTGGCCTCTCTGCTTGGTCCTCAGGATGCTTCCCAGGCCAATCACATGCTCTTCCAAAAGCCACATCCCACCCCCACCAAAGTGCTTTTGGCTGGCTGGAATATGTCATTGACTTGTGAGGATGCATTTTGTTTGCATAGGTGGAGGGGATCATGTGTATGTCATAACCTCTGACATTTGGCTTGTTGTTGGCAGTGGTAGGTGATGGAGGGGGTGGTGGTTGGTGAGCCAAAGGGCAGCTGGAAGAAGTTTGGGATCTTGGGCTGACAACAATCAGGAAGACCAATGGTACAGTGGGTGGGTGGATTGCCAGAAGACCTCCAAGTGCATTAACTCAAACACCCACTTTAGATCTCCATGCAGTGTGTGGGGGAAGGCCTGCAGTGGAGCTGTGATAAATGTGGGATAACCAGCCTTATATAACCAACATGCTTAAGTCTAATTAATGCATAAAGAAGTTAATGCCATAGAGGGTGGATCTACACAGGGAAAAATGTGATAAGTAAATAATAAGTTAAATTGTTATAACAAAAGAAAAAAATGCTATGTAAAATCGCATAGAAAAGTTTTGTGCTCTACAGCAGTGTTCCCCAACCTTGGGCCTTCAGCTGTTTTTGGACTACAATTCCCATCATCCTTGACCCCTGGTCTTGCTAGCGAGGGATGATGGGAGTTGTAGTCCAAAAACAGCTGAAGGCCCAAGGTTGGGGAACACTGCTCTACAGCACCAACTGGTGTTGCATGTTTATAACGCTTTCAAAATGCTGTTTTTTGACTAATGTAGCTAATGTTTTGACTAATGTAGAGTAAGCTGCCCTGCCAGCTTTAACTAGGTCACTCCTCCTCACCTTGGAGGAAGGGTTGTCAAAGCCATTGTTCACCCTTTGTTCACCTTTACCTGAGAACCTCAGCACGCATAGAGGTCTGACCTGGTTGCTCCAAGCTGGTTGCTCCAAGCTCAGACCGCATGGCTCTAACAAGCCTTTCTTCTTTTCCTATACCAATAATTTAGAAACTTTCACCACGGTAACTAGGCAAAGTTTCACTGCCTGTATGGTTTTTTTTTTAATGCTGTATTGAGAAGCACATGAATCTGACTTTGGGAGAGTTTGTAAGTAAATGGTTTTTAACTTTGTAAGTAAACCATTTTTAACTTGTCAAAAATGTGAACTTTTCCTACACTGGGAGAAGAGGAGACTATTTTGGAACTCACAAGGGCATATTTTAAAGGACTAAAAACCTACATTCCCATTTTTTATTTTGCTGCATATTTTGTGATTTTGAGTCTCTGCAGAGTACTTGCCAAAAGAGTACTTGCCCCAAACCTGCATCTTAGCATCCACAGAATCTTTTATATATATACCTCTTTTTTTCCTCACCACCAACATGAAAACACTAAGAAACCACAAAGCAATTTTGATGCAATTGTTCATTTCCCTGTACGTTTCTTCTGTGTGGTGTCTGTTGCACACATTTATTAGCAAAGCATTGTACAAATGGAATGTACTCAACATTCTGCCCATTCCAGTCACCTTGATCATCGTCATCAGTAACATTCAGGGCCTGATTTAGGTTTGAGGAGGCCCTAAGCTACTGAAGGTAATGGGGCCCTTTCTATGTCCAGCTGTCCTTTGTCAACAACAAATTGTCGCTGTTTTTTGTGTTGAATATATGCTATATGGTAATTTATGGATCTCATCAGAGCCTATACAAAACTCTTGCTATATGTAGGTTTTATTTTATTTGTTTTTTTATCTTATATTTTGGGAATGTGCATCCAGGGTTTTTTTGCTTTAATTTTTTTGGGGGGGCCCAAGAGAGTGGGGCCCTAAGCTATAGCTTGTTTAGCTTGTACATAAATCCCGCACTGGTAACATTCCTGACTTATTTTCCTGTGACACCTCCAAACATATTCACCAGATCTGCAATTAGCAACATGGCAAACTTTCACACACAGACATGCACACTGCCGCTCTCTGATCAGGAGCCTAACTTTCACAGTTGTCATGACAACAGGGCAAGTTATTATTGCTTGAGTTAAATCCACCCTGTTGGAAAGCCAAACACTGCAGAGCACGTAATGGTAGTGATGGAGGAATACTATTAAAAAAACCAAGCAAAACCCAAACCAAACATCTCTGTTTATTATTGCGCATGGATTGTTGGTCATCTGTCATTTGCATGCATACCCCTTTCCTACAACACCCTTACCAGGCCAGCTTATAATAAAATGTTAAAAGCACACGCAGCACCCTAAAATAAGCTTCAACAACAACTTCACAAAAACGGCATCCAATTAAAACGGATCACTAGAAGTTAAAAAGCTGATAACTTGTGCAGCGGGTTAAAAGAATATGCCACAGGAAAGAAGATACAGTGGTACCTCAGGTTACATACGCTTCAGGTTACATACGCTTCAGGTTACAGACTCCGCTAACCCAGAAATATTACCTCAGGTTAAGAACTTTGCTTCAGGATGAGAACAGAAATCATGCAGCGGCAGCAGGAGGCCCCATTAGCTAAAGTGGTGCTTCAGGTTAAGAACAGTTTCAGGTTAAGAACAGACCTCCGGAATGAATTAAGTTCTTAACCCGAGGTACCACTGTACCAGAATGAGTGTCTACCAGGAAATACTGACCACTGCCTCTTGTTGTGAGCAGTATCATTACAACTTCACATGGAAGAAACTTCCGGACTGACTCCACCCAAATGGGTGATGGACTCCTGCTGGGTGAGAAGGAGTAGGCCTTCCTGCCTTAGCAGTGCTTTGCTTGAGCAAAAAAGTTTGCCTGAAATTAGAAGCCGGGCACAAGACAGAAGAGAGACTACTGTTCTGTCTTGTGCCTGGCTTCTAATTTGTCTTCAGATATTGGTTGCCCTTTGGGTCTTGACTCTCTCCAAGTCATTGCCCAGCCCTGAGCACCAGAAAAGATTCTGTCTTCTGCTGTTTGTGAAGAAACTCACTATGAGCTGAGATAATGGTAGAACTTTATTTTGTATGAGCTCTGGGAGCCTGCACAGAATACCAGTTCCCCACCTTCCTGAGTCAGCTCTCAAAAAGCTAGTTTCCTGGATCATTGTTGTTTCTGTTAGAAAGGCTATGTGTTGGATATTGATAATGCATCAATTGCAAGGAGAGCATTCAGCAACGGGGCCATCACCGAAAAGGTCTTCTCCTTGGTAGTTACCCACAGCACCTCCAATGGTAGAGGAGACTCAGGGATGGCTCTCTACACTTCAAAAAGAGTGGGCAAGTGGAAATTATGACAGGCAAGCCTTCAGGTATCTCAGGCTCAAGATGTGTGGTGGGGAGAATAGCCTTCTTCAGGCTTTAGGAATGTGAGGAGAGTGTGGGCTGCTGGATCAGGCAAAGAGCCCATCTAGTCCAGCATCACTGTCCTCACAGTGGCCAAACAGATGCCTAAGGGAAGCAGGACCTGAGCGTAACAGCATTCTCTCCACTTTTGATTCCCAGCAACTGGTGTTCAGAATCTTGTTGCCTCCAACAGTGGAGGTGGAACATAGCAATTGTGACTAGTAGCCATTGATAGCTTTATCCTCCATGAATTTGTCTAATCCTTCTGATGAGGATAGTTTCATCCCTATGCAACTTGTTGGGAAATGGTCTGGGCATGGAGAGTGTTATGTATTCAGTGGTCTGTGTTTGCATGAGCTTGAGTCTGGACTAAGGATTCTAAGCTCCTGTGTTCTGATTTAATACATGATATCCAATCACAGAACATTTCAGGATTTGGGCCTCAGCCATTGGCCCTTGAACTCTAAGTCATGATTCGCAGCTTGGAAGTTTAGACAGCCAATCATGTTGGGAGGCCTTCAGAAATGCATATAAGCAGTTGCTTTGCCCCTGTTATCCAGTTCTGTTAGTTCAATAAAGGTTCTTGCTGTTATCACTGTGTCTTGTGATGTGGGAACCCACCTACATTTCAGAGAGAAAGTGGGAATAGCCTCCACCAGCCGCTGGTCATCAGGGTACCCACCAAAACTGACGATAGCAGGAAATGTTGGGCATTCAGGTATTCAGGTCCCATTTGCAGTGGTGGCTAGGAGCTCCTTTGGGGCTGGTAAAGTGGGAGAGTGGCCCATTTGTTCTAATAGATCAGCCGCCATGGCTCTCTCCAACCCCACTCCCAACCCATCAAACACTGAGCCGCAAGTCATTCTTATGAACTTTCAGCTCAGCTGTAATATTAAATTGTTTGGAAAGGAAATGGAGAAAAGAAAGTAAAGGTGACATTCTCCTCCCGGGGCACGAACACACGCATCCAATTTGTCTTTACACTTTCGGCATAAAATGCAAAACTTATTAATGCCTGTGTGCCCAACTTGAAAAGGAAACCTGATGAGTAGGTCTGGGAGATTTCCTGAAATGACCTGGATTTTCAACACAAGGGAAACCCCACAGCCGCTTGACATCAACTACAAACAATTTCCTACCGAGCCACTTGAGGGAAAGAAAATGAATTGGTGTCATTATGGAGAGAGTCATTCAGCCGACATTTGAAACAAAGTGGAAATTAATGCCGCCCAGCTGCACACAGAGCGAGAGTTGAGGAAAATGGATACCGAGGGAACGTGTGTGACCACAGGAGTGTAAATAAGGCTGATTCCTTTGGAGAACTCCCAAGTTATTAGGAGGAATGTTTCACACTCTTCATAAATGTGTTCACTGAATGCAGGGACCAGAAGGGGAAATGTCCAAGCCAGCAGGATTTGCCACTTCTGTCAAGCCTCCTGGAGTACCTAAGAGCAAAAGGAGAACCCTGCTGGATCAGGACAATGACTCATCTACTCCAGCATCCTCTTCTCACAGTGGCCAACCAAATGCCTGTGGGAAACCCTCAAGCAGGACTCAAGCACAAGAGCACTCGCCCTCCTTCAATTCCCAGCAGCTGGCATTCAGAGGTATTACTGTCTCTGAAAGGAACCATCGGAAGCTGCCGTACATTGAGTCAGACCAATGATCCTTCTAGTGTGGTCTGCACTGACTGGCAGCCTTTCTCAGTCCATCTTGGAGATGCCAGGGGTTGAGCAGGAGAACTTTGGCATGCAAAACAGGTGCTTCCCTACTAAGTTATGACCCTTTCTTTTCTGTGTATAACCAGTGGCGTACCGTTGGTTACCAACACCCGGAGCAGTGCGGAAGAGGTGGGTGGGAGCTAGGGCAACGGATGGGGTATGCATGCACATTCAACTGCCTAATGGTGTCTGCATTGCCCAGGAGATTGCAGCCGCAGAGACAAGAAAAGAAGAGTTGTTCCATTGTCTGGAGAGGCCGCTTCCTGGTTTGCATGGAGAAGCCGTTTTCAACAAAGTCAAGTGACAGAAGCGTGTGGCTGTATTCTGGCAGCACTGGGTGTTGACCTTTTGCACCCATTAACAATTTTGCACCTGGGGCAACTACCCCCCCCGAGTTCCTCCACACATTGCCATTGTGTATAACACCCTTTGAGAAATTTTCAGTTCATTTCTATGATCCCTGCTAGCTTTTTCTGCCTGTCTCCAGGAGGAGAGACTTCATAATAAGGAGAACCCTGCCTGCTCTAACTATCCCTGTTCTTCTCCCCAATTTTCAATGCCTTCTGGAGGTCTTTCCTTCTCCGTGGGGTCTTTTTCTGCCCAGGGATAGCCACTTTGCTGGTGCAATGTGGCGTGTTCCAGAATGTTTTCCCCCAAATCCTCTTAACAGTCACATATTTCTGCTGCTTCTCTCATCGTTGATCAAGATATTTATGCATAAATAGAAGCTGTTTCTTCCTCTTTTTGACAACTGCCTTATCTTGTTTGGAGGACTGCATTGGTGAAGGGCCCAGAACTAATCGCTATGAGACCAATCATTTGGAATTTGGGGTAGGGGGGTGGGGGGAAAGTGGTTGTGAAAAGTTAGAAGTGGAAAGATGAAGGCCAGTCATAGCCTCCAAACCCCCTGGTTATGAGCTTCTTTTTTAAAAGGGGGGGCATTGGTAACTTCAAGACTGGACTACTGCAAGCCAATCTACGTGGGGCTTTCCTTGCAGTTGATTCAAAAGCTGCAGCGAGTGCAGCATACCCAATGATAGACTTCCACTGGCGCAACAGAACTTCCCTTCCTCCTAGTAAAGGTAAAGGTAAAGGGACCCCTGACCATTAGGTCCAGTCGTGACCAACTCTGGGGTTGCGGCGCTCATCTCGCTTTATTGGCCGAGGGAGCCGGCGTACAGCTTCCGGGTCATGTGGCCAGCATGACTAAGCCGCTTCTGGCAAACCAGAGCAGCGCACGGAAACGCCGTTTAACTTCCCGCCGGAGTGGTACCTATTTATCTACTTGCACTTTGACATGCTTTCGAACTGCTAGGTTGGCAGGAGCAGGGACCGAGCAACGGGAGCTCACCCCGTTGCAGGGATTCAAACCGCCGACCTTCTGATCAGCAAGTCTTAGGCTCTGTGGTTTAACCCTCAGCACCACCCTTCCCTCCCTTCCCGTATGCCCCCAAATCTGTTCTGGGCTTTTCCGCCAGCCCTCCAGATCAGATCTGTGGGGGGCACACACAAGGAGAGGAGAGGGAGAGGAAGTTCAATGGCACAAACAGAACTCTGTGCACAAATGAGGCAACTTTATTGCATGCAGTCTGTATTATTTATGTGCAGTACAGCCTTTTCCTAAGTCTTTGAGGAAAGAGTGACTAATCTGTAGCCCTCCATATGCTTCTGGACTTTTGGCCATGTTATTTGGGCTGGCGTGAGCTACAGTCCAACAACATCTGAAAGGTCACCGCTTCGCCACCCCTAATTCCTCCATATGTCTTTGATGGTCCTTTTAACCCGCAATCGCTCTGTGCTATGCCATTCCCCCATTGCAACGCTTCTAGAATTTATGGAAGGTCTTCCACACTGCAATTATTGTCATCATTATTAGAATTCATCTGTTATCTTTTTTTAACTTTCCATAGACATCCGCCCAGGCTTTTCAATCACTTTAATGACTGTTTACAAGGCACCATCAAACCTTGCGTAACATTCCCATGACTTACATCTAATGCTTCTGGAACTGGAAAGTTTTTCACTGTTCTATTCTGGGAGTTAAGGATGCCAAAGAATAATGGAGGAAATGCAGACAGGGCCAGGTCAAGCCATTTTACTGGCCGGGGCAAAAATTAATTTCCCTTTCCTGTCCTATGTGCAAACAGGGAGGAGGAGCTTGATTATGTCCCAACTTCTACCTAATTTCTTAAATGTGGGATATGAAGGGCCATAGCTCAGTGTTAGAGTAGGCTCTTTGCAGTCAGAGTGTCCTAGGTTCTATATTCCTAGCATCTTCTGGTGGGGTTGGGAAAGATCCCTCTTTTAGATTCTGTCAATGTAGAGCAGCCTTCTCCAACCTGGTGCCCTCCAGGTGTTTTGCACCATGGGAATTGTAGGGCTGGAGGGCAATAGAGTTTTTGGGGGGATGGGGCTGCATAAGACCTGGGAGACCAGGGTTCAAATCCCCACTCAGCCACTGAAGCTCATTGGGTGAGCTTAGGGATAAACAGCAAGAAGGGCTTTCAGAAAGTGCCCAGTTTTTAGGGTTTTAGGAACCTGAATAGTGGACTAAAGGAATCTTGTGATGATGGGGAAGCCATCACTGACTTGATCCATCAGAGCACTTATTTTCATCTTACATTCTCACCCTCTGCTTTCTCTTTCCAACACTAATCGACCTTACAAGGTTGTTGTGAAGTGTGAGAATGTACATGAAGCAAATCTGGAACTGTATTCGTTGATCTGATAAAGCTGATCGTCTTTACTTAGATGCTATTATTTTAACTCATTCTGCATGCCTATTTTATAATTTTGCTTTTCACCTCTAATTATTTGTCAGTTGCTGGAATTATTTTCTCTGTTTTTATATACATTATGAAATGAAATAATAATTAAAAACAAAACGAAACTTTGGTTCCCAACCCGGAAAAGTGCTGTCTGGGCAACCATGAAATAGATGTGAAAACCAGTTTGTAGCTCTGGACTATTTCCCCCCAAGATTGAATATTCAATGGCAATTGGGTAAGAACAAGCAATCTAAGTTGCATTTGACCTGCCAGTCAAATACAAGTGGGCAATCCTAAGAATCTCCATGCTATTCTACACACGGAGACAATGTGGTTTGCTTTCCTTTAGAAAAAATTCTTTCCAAACAAAGCTGCTCTCCCTCTCCTTCCCTGTATCATAAATAAACCATTTCACAGTAAAAGGCTGACCTAGTTTAGCAAGCCCTACTTGAGCAAAAAAAAAGAAAAAAAAGATGATGATGATGAATATTTATATATTTCAAGATTATGCTACATTTGTGGGAGAAGACAGCTTGGAAAGGGGAGTTGTGAATAATTAACCTGTTTATCTTTGTTCCAGGTGGAACATTTCACTTTATTTTGCCTCAATTCTTAGAGGGAACATGTGCAAGGCCCCCAGAAGAGCTGAGGCTCCCGCCCTCTTACAACAGAGCACACTGACCTCTCCCCCCCCCTCTATGTGGGTTATTTCAAGCTGCTGGATTTTTCAGTGGCATCTCTTGGGCGCTGGGTAGCAGGCATGCCAATGTTTCTGTGCTGGAGCCAATCTCAGCGATCTGGAGGGAGGGAGGAACAGGAGAAACGGCTTCAGCAGCACCAGAATGAGAACTACTGCACTGAGGGGGGTACTCCTGAGGCCATCTAATCCAAATCTTTCATTGGGGGGGGGGCTTTTTCAGACCAAGGGCCACATTACAATATGGGAAACCCTTCGACACTACCTAGCACAATTTGATCTGAACTTATTGGCCAAAACCTCAACAACGAATGCAAACAGGAGAGGCAAGGGGGGTGTCGTGCTTGGTGTACCTGCCTATATGTATGCTGGGGCAGGGGGAACCCACAGAAGATAATCACTGCCACCTTGTTAATAAAACCCCATTCTGTGCAATGAAACCCCTTGAAGGCATCAAGAGAGAGGCGTGCTGGTAAGTTACCTGTAACCAGGGGTGGAGGAAGGGGGTGTGGTAGGGGTGGTTTGCCCTGGGTATCACCACTGAGGGGAGTGACAAAATGCCAGGCAGCACTCACAGCGGAGCCTGCAGCATGCCCAAGCCACACATCTCTCCTGGGAGTGATGCAGTGGCTTGGGCACCTGCAGGCTCCGTGCTGCTCCAAACGGTCCGCCCGCTGCCTCCCCCTCTGCTGTAGGGAGGCTGAGTGTGAGGAGGCAGGCAGACTCCTCAGAGGATCCGCAGAGCGTACTGCCCCAGCTGGTCCCACCTTTGTGTGCAGGGCACATGCGCCACCCCAGGCACCTGATCGGCTTGCTCTGCCACTGCCTGTAACGTTGACTTCCTCAACTACCTGAGCCACTCGAACCTGATGGAGTCACCAGTGTACCTGCTGGGATGAAACCTGCCTGCTCAGGGGAGATATATACAGTGGTACCTTGGGTTACATATGCTTCAGGTTACAGACGCTTCAGGTTACAGACTCTGCTAACCCAGAAATAGTACCTCGGGTTAAGAACTTTGCTTCAGGATGAGAACAGAAATCGTGCTGCGGCGGCACGGCGGCAGCAGGAGGCCCCATTAGCTAAAGCGGTGCTTCAGGTTAAGAACAGTTTCAGGTTAAGAATGGACCTCTGGAATGAATTAAGTACTTAACCCAAGGTACCACTGTAGTTGCCTTTGAGGAAATTCATTCGGTGCACCACAATGTGGTAACTAAGTTGGTTGGAGCTATAGAGCAATAGAACCCAACTATCATAAATCACAGAACCATAGAATTATAGAGTTGGGACCGCAAGGGTCATCAAGTCCAACCCCCTTGTAATATAGGGATCAAAGCTGAAGAATCTCTGGCAGATGGTCACCCAACCTCTATTTAAAAACCTTCAGTGAAGGAGAGTTCACCACCTTCTGAGGGAGTCTGTTCCACTGTTGAACAGCTCTTACATAAGAATGTTCTCCCTAATCGAAGAATCATAGAATTGCAGAGTTGGGAGGGACCAGGAGGGTCATCTAATCCAAGCCCCCCTGCAATGCAGGAATCTTTCACCCAACGTGGGGCCTGAACCCTGAGATCAAGAGTCTCATGCTCTTACCGACTGAGCTATCTCCTTTCTTGCAATTTGAACCCATTGGTTCAGGTTCTGCCCTCTGGAACAGTGTTTCCTCCACCCAAAAACATGCTAAATCTTGTTCTCAGTGGCCCTGTTTTGGCTACAATCCTGTTGCCACTGAGCACTTGAGTTCACTGTTAGGAGGAGTTATGTTCTGAGGCAGATTGGAAAGGAACGCTCATTGTTAGGGGCAAGCAACGGGGTGAGGGGCATTTGTCCTTGTCTCCAGCTTATGGGCTTCGCCTGGGCATCTGTTTGGTCCCTGTGGGGAAGATGATCAGGCTCCAAGCAACCTCTGTCCGATCCAGCAGGTCTCTTCTCGTGTTTTTATTACCTTACTGCATTAGAAATACAAAATGGGTTGGGAGGCGAAAAGGGGAAGAAGGGGTGTTATTAATTCAGATCTGACATTGCTCCCTCGCAACAGAGGAGCCGGTGGGGTGGGCAAACGAGATGGGCAGAATGGACTTTGGATTCCGCTTGCCTAACGACCTAAGGAAGAGAGCCAAAGTTTTCTGTACATCTCCAAAAAAACTCAGCACAGAAATAACTTGGGTTAAGTTCTCTAGCTCAAATGCACTTTCAGGTTACTGTGGCAACGGCAGCATCTCCCTCTGCGCTGTGAGAACTCAGGAGAGAAAACAGAATTGAGGAAAATAACTTTGCCCACTTTCCTCTCTTCCAGGGGTGGGGTAGGCTGCAGCCCTCCAGATGCTGTAAGACTCTGGCACCCATCATCCTCACCCCAGCATCCAGCAATGGTGAGGGGTGAGGGGAGTTGGAGTCCAACAGCTTCTGGAGAGCCACAGCTCCCACCCACCCACCCATCTACAGGTCCACCTTCTCTGCTCATGTTACTCCCTTCTTCTGCAGGTGGCTGCCTGACCTTTAAGATCAAGGTCAAAGAGTCTCCTGTCCATTCCCCATGGAATTGCATGGGCAACTACAAGAGATGAATCCCATACCCTTCAAGGGTCCCGATTTTCCTGAGACATCCCAGAATTACAGAAGCCACCGCAGCTTCTGATTTGTTGTCAGAGTGTCCCATTTCCCTCTCTCTGGGATTGCTGCCACTGAGCTCAGGGAGCCAACACTTGCGGTGGTGCCACGCTCTCATGAGAGCCAGCTAACACATGTCCCAATTTTAGCCAGAGAGATGTTGGAGGGTATGGACTCCTTCTCAGTCTCATGGCACCGAACTGCAGAATGCTCTCCCCAATAGAGAGCCAATGCAAACCCTCTCTCGCTGGTTGCAGACATCTGCTGGAGCCAGGGTTGTGAAGGAAGGAGGGTTCATGCTACGTGGATCTCAGAATGGCCCTTGCTGACACCTCAGTGGTAGAGCACATGTGCTCAATGGTAGGGCACATGCCTTGCACATAGAAGGTCTCAGATTCTGTCTCCAGCATCTCTGCTGGACCAATGACCTGGCTCAGCATAAGGCAGCTTCTTATTTAAATCGGCTTTTTGTTCTGAACCATGAGGACTGGAATCGTAATTTAATGTCAGGGGCAGAAACATCACTTAGTGACAAAGCACATGTGTTACATGTAAAAAGTCTCAGGTTCAGTCCCCAGAATCTCAAGGGTGCAATGGGAAACACTTGCCATCCGAAACCCTTGAGAGCCGCTGCCAGTCAGTGTGAGACAGTATTGGCTCCCACCCCAGTAATACCCTTCCTGTCTTTGGGGCATCTTTCCCTCCCCTGCCCAGTTGCCACAGGTAACACCCCAGGCATTCCCACAAGACTTCAGTGGTTTGTGCAAGCAGAATCAACAAAGCTCCTCTGCATCGCGTTCCAAGTTCCCAGCAGAAGCGCCAAGCACTGGCCTGTGGAAGCGGTTGCTATAGCGACGGAAATCCAGAGCAGCTTCTGCCAAGTCCCCGAGACCATCACAGTCTCTCCAGGAGGGTATTTTCCTCCGGTTTCAGTGACTGGGCTTCTCCGGTGCAGTGTAACCAGATCGCTGATATCATATGCTCCGGACAGCAAGGCCCTGTCCTCCCAGGCTAGAAGGTCACTGGGGAGACAATGGAATGCATTGACAAGTAGTCCAGATTACCTTCCCTTTGAAACAGCCCAGCCTCTCAGGTGTCTTTTGCCAATGGGTCGCTCACAGCTGTCAAACACTGGAGCTCTGAATCAGGCCAGAAGTTTAGTGAAGACGGAGGAAGTAGAGGGTTTGGCACACTCCCTTTTCTGTTCATGGCTCTCCCTCTCACACGTGGAAATTCCCCTCCCGCTCACCTACCCAAGCTATGAGAGAATGCAATTCTTCCCCAGAATCTTGGGTTCAGTATTTGCTGAAACCAGACCAAACAATGTGGTGCTTCGATTTTAATCCTCAACACACACCCCTCCAGACTGAGCCTTAAAAAGGTCTGCAGCTTCCTTTGAGAAGGGAGCCCTGTCCTGGATGAGTGGAGACTTTGTTCTGATAGGGGCCCAGTCTGTTGCAGGAGACCTGGCCCACATTGGCACCCTATATGTAAAACACTATGATATCAGTACTATCAGTACAAGCAATCATGGCTTCCCCCAAAGGATCTTGGGAGGTGTAGTTTGTTAAGGGTGCTGAGAGTTGTTAGGAGACCCTCATTCTCCTCTCAGAGCTACAGTTGCCAGAGTGGTGGAACTGCCAATCCCTCTTCATAGGGAAGTCTGGGAATCCCACACAAATCTTCAAGCAATACACTGTAAAGTCATACCTTGGGTTACAGACACTTCAGGTTGTGCACTGCGCCGAACCCGGAAGTACCAGAACAGATTACTTCCGAGTTTTGGCTCTCGTGCATGAGCACTAAATTGCGCTTTGCACATGCACAGAAGACCAAATCGCGACCCGCGCGTGCACAGATGCAGCGCTGTGGGTTGCGAATGCCGCGGGTTGCGAAGGTGCCTCTCGCACGGATCACATTCACAATCCGAGCGTCCACTGTAATACATTGAGAGGGTTTCAGAACTGTTGGTTCAAATATCTTAAGGGCTGTCACATGGAAGAGGGAACAAAATTGTTTTCTCCTGCTCTGGAGGGTAGGACTCGAACCCATGGCTTCAAGTGACAAGAAAGGAGATTCCGACTAAACATACGGAATAAAGCTTTCTGACAGTAAGAGTCCTTTGACAGCGGAACAGGCTCTCTCGGGAAGTGGTGGACTCTCCTTCCTTTGAGGTTTCTAAGCAGAGGTTGGATGGCCATCTGTCATGGATGCTTTAGCTGAGATTCCTGCCTTGCAGGGGGTTGGACTAGATGACCCTTGGGGTCCCTTGCAACTCTAGGATTCTAGGATTTGTGCCACAGTTTCTGGAGCAAGTACAAGGAAAGCCCCACACAGAGTTCACTGCAGGAATCCAGCTTCAGATGCCTGTCTGGTTTACGGAATAGGAGGTGTGCTGGTTGCCTCTGGATGATGATAGTTAAATATTTCATGTAACCCGCCCTGGGTTGGCTTTAGCCATTATTACAATAAGTACATTTCGGAAATTTCAGTCTCTGAGCAGAGACCATGAAGCACCTGGTTCCTTTTCCCACTCTACCTTCCCCCACCCTTCAGCTGCCCCCTTCCCAAATGATTTGCCTTCTTCCTCCCTTCTTCATATTGCTCATTTCCTTGGTTATTATATGTTATCCACTTTGATGGCTGTATTATTTATCTGAGTAATTGAACTGAGAATACCAGAGGCCTTCCATTATTCATGTTGCTCTGAAGCAATCCGAGATCCGCTTTGTGCAAATGGCACTTCTCACATAAAAGACCAGCGAATGGCTCTTTCTGCCTACTCTTCTGTGTCGTCAGGTGCACGAAACAGCTGTGCACTCCAGCATGGGAAGGGAAGCGCTTTGCTGAGGGTTATAAGAAGGGGATATAAAATGATAGACTAGTGTGTGGGTGCTGGTGTGTGGGTGCATGAGAGAGAGAGAGAGAGAGAGAGAGAGAGAGAGAGAGAGAGAGAGAGTGGGTGAGGGGAGACTTCCAGCAGAGAGAGGAGAAAGCCCTTTTATTCCCACAGGGCATCATGTATCGGGGGAACTCACTGCCACAAGATGTGGTGATGACCATTAGCTTTTGGAAATAGAGATTCATGAGACAGAAGAACATACAAGAAGAGAAGAAGAAGAAGAGTTTGGATTTGATATCCCGCTTTATCACTACCCGAAGGAGTCTCAAAGAGGCTAACATTCTCCTTTCCCTTCCTACCCCACAACAAACACTCTGTGAGGTGAGTGGGGCTGAGAGAGTTCAAAGAAGTGTGACTAGCCCAAGGTCACCCAGCAGCTGCATGTGGAGGAGCGGGGAAGCGAACCTGGTTCACCAGATTACAAGTCTACTGCTCTTAACCACTACACCACACTGGCTCTCTAGTCTAACAATGGCCCATCTAGTCCAGCATCCTGTTCCCACAGTGATCAGTCTCTGGGAAAAACACACACAAGACATGACCACAATAGGATTCTCAGCAATAGGTAAGAGGCATGCTGCCTCAGTTATCAGAGATGGCATACAGCCAACTGATAGCCCCATCCCCCATGAATTTGTCATCATTGCATCCGAAGGAGAGCACACACTGGTGTCTACCATTGGTTAGGGGACCAAAGACTACTGAGATACAGCTTCTTTATGACCAGCATTGGGACCAAGGAGAGACCAATAGACCTCATCCATTGGCCACAGAAGAAGCAGTGGGAAGGAGTTTGCTTCCCCACCCCCTGCCAGAAGGAACACATACAACAGCTTTGTAATTAAAAACTAATGCCTAGGTTTGCTTCCCCATCTCCCATCCCTCCTGAATCTTTATGCCATGTCTTTTAGATTGCAATCCTGAGGGCAGGGACTGCCTCGTTACTGCTTATTGCTCCCTGCTCTGGGTGCCCTTTTCAACAGAGGAGCAGGATAAAGTGATTTAGCTAACTTAGTGACTAAGAGCTCAATGGCAATTCTATGGTCAGAGGCAGTGCACCTCTGAATACCAGCTGCTGACTTATCTCCACTGTACTCTGCCTGTGAAATTGCATAGGCATCTGACTAGCACGGGGGTCACCCACCTGAAAAGGCCTCCCTTGCCTCCCTCTGTAATACCGAAGGCCAACTGGCAATGCCCTCTTCATAAAAACAGCTGTGTGGCATGTGGCCCTGCCCTTGACAAAAAGACTTTGTGGAACAAGCAGGCTGGCAGCTTCAGCACCCGGGACAGCTCCCATTGAGCCACATGCTCTACAACAGTGGGGGGCAGGGACCTCAGGTCTAGAGGCCAAATGTGGCATTCCAGGGCTCTCTGTTTGGCCCCCATGACTCTCCATGGGCCACACCCTCTCCCATAGGCCACACACTCCTTAAGGGTTTTTATCTGGCTGCCCCTTCAAGGCTTTCCACTCAAGGGAGGAGCGAAGTCTGGGAGGGATGATCTGGTTCTAGGGGAGCAAAGGCTTTTTGTTTCCCAGTGTTTCCCAAATTTAGGTCTCCAGCTGTTTTTGGACTACAACTCTCACCATCCCTTTCTAGCAGGACCAGTGGTCAGGGATGGTGGGAGTTGTAGTCCCAAAGCAGCTGGAGACCCAAGTTTGGGAAACACTCACCTAGACCTAGGCTTTGCCTTAGCTGCCAAGATCGCTAGCCATGGTGCTGAAGTGTAGCTACTGTCAGTTTTGTCCAGGGTCCTGATGATGTGATCCCACTCCAAGTCTGCTCCACCTTACAGCCTGTCTCTTGCCATCTCATCTAAGCCACCACTTCCTTGGGACAATGGGATTTTGTGATGCCTCAGGGCAGATGTGGCAGCTTCCTGGGTTAGGAGAAGGGCTGTAGCTCATGTTGGATGCAAAAGACCCAAAGGTCTACCCCTGAAATCTTCGGGTTGGCGTGAAAAGTGAGTTGCCGCTGTTCAGTGTCCAACAGCCTCCCCACCCTGGTGGACTCCATCTCCCATCAGTACCAACCAGCATGGCCACTGGTCAGGGAAGATGGGAGCTAGGATCCAACAATATCTGGGGTGAGTGGGACTACCAGGCTGTGGAAGCCTGAGATAGACAGTGCTAAGCTAGATGCTCCATTAGTTGGGCTTGGTATGAGGCATTCCAAAGACATTGCCCTCCTCCCATTTCTTTGATTTTGGAGCAAGCGATATGCTTGCTGCCATTTGGTATTTTCTATCTTTAAAAATCCTTCCCTTTCTTAATTGGTCCCAATTGATGAATTTGTGAATCTGCACCAGATTTTGTGTTTGTCTCCCCACATTTCATTTCACACACACACATGCACTCACAAGCCAAACATTCGTGATGGAGCAAGCTATGCTGTTGGCACACGCTCTTCCCCCCTCCCTCGAAGACTGAACCCAATAAATATTATTTCAGGATGCATTTAGTTTCAGATGGGAAACATTCGTTTCCTTTTTAAAAGCATGGGATTGTATCCAGTGTTAGTTCTGTTCAGCGCAGACCCATAAAAACGAATGCACATAACTTAGATCATTTCAGCGGGTCAACTCTGAGCAGCTTTTAGTTGAATACCAGGCATATAATATCGTCTGTGGCTGGTCGTTCAGAGCGGAATGAGCTAAATAGCACACCGAAGTAATAGGCTCATCCTGGTGAAGTTGACAAAAGATTTGACAAAATTACCTCTATGTGTGGGAAGAGAATTGGGGAGTATGGTGTATTGTGTAGTGTGTGTGTGTGTGTGTGTGTGTGTGTGTGTGTGTGTGTGTGTGTG
>JAXCMG010000016.1:47458686-47522741 GCA_034642415.1 Podarcis siculus | reverse complement strand
GTGTGTGTGTGTGTGTGTGTGTGTGTGTGTGTGTGTGTGTGTGTGTGCATCTTTAAGGCCTTTTACTGAAGGCAAACCCAAATTTAATTTCTCTGCTCTGCTGCAGGCAGCCCCCTCCCCTGTTCTCTTTCTCCTCTATCCCCCCCCCCAAACCCATCATTAGGCGAACAGGTGCATTTTGTGGAAGGGCTCCTTACAGATTCAGAAAGGAAAGGGAGAGAATCCAATCAACCCCTAGAACAAGATTCCCCCCCCCCCTCCTTCCTTTCCTTTCTCCGCCTTTCCTGCGGATTGACTTCTCTTAATGATATTCGAACGATGCTCAAGGAACGCATTCCGGAGGCTGGAAATGAGTTGGGATAAGATGCTAAATCTCTTCAGAACGGCTTCTTATGTTATTTGCAAAATTACCTCGCAGGCTTTTAATGAGACAAGGAACTGTTTTCACTCTCAGGCCCCCCCCCTCCTGTGCAAGGTGTTCTGTGCGGATTATTGGCGCCAGGTGTGTAGGAGTGTGTGTGTGTGTGTGTCTGGCCCTACTGTTAGGCAGAATGCGGCAACTGTCTTAGCCGGCAGACACAAGAGACAGTAGGGACATGCTCTCTCTCACACACACACAACTGGTTTCCTGCCCCCCCCTAACCATTCCCCTCTGTTAAGGAGCAGAGCTGGGTGTACCCCACATACCCAACTATCTTGTTGCCCTCAGCTGTGATGGAGGCTGTGGTGCTGTACTGCTGTTGCCATGATTGGAGGAAGATTCAGCTGCCAAACCAGTTAGCTTCTGTTCTTAGAATTGGGGCGGGCCCTCTCTCCTTTGCTCAGGCAGCAATGTGGACATGTTAAACTTGTGCAAGCCCATGTGACTGTCATGGTCCTGGGGGTTGGATCCGCCTTCTTCTGGGGACGAGGTTGAGGATTCTAAACATCCTGGAGAAACACCACTGCCATGTGAGCTCATGGCACAAGTGCCCATCCCACTTGAGGACATTGCATCACCCTCCTCTGGCTCAGAAGCCCCAGTACAACCAGAGTCTCCTGGAGCAAAGGACTGCTGGGCCACTTTAACTGAAAAGGCACCTTTCAATGAAGGTGGGACATATAACTGGGACCAGGGACAGTCTGCCCATGAGGTGAGGCAGCTGCCTCGGGCGGCAGATCCAGCCTCCAAGGAGCAAACTGCTCACCACCAGAGCAGCCACAGCAGCCACCAAAGTACTCTGCTGCCAAATTCCTAATCCACTTTTTACAATCAAGGCATTCTGAACTCCAAAACTCAAGCAGAAATTTGGATTTGTAGCATTTCAGAATAGCTCCCAACCTTACATCTCTGTGCAATGGTTTGTTTTTTTGGTGGTAATTAGGGATGCGGGGGGGGGGGGATGGTTGCAGAGCAGGTTTTGATCTCATTCCAAGAAACACAGACACAGCTGTAAAGTGTAAACTGGATATTTACTTACAATCATCAGCCATTACTGGTTATAGAGGAAGGAAAGAGGAAATGGGAGAGAAAAGCTCAGCTTAGCTCAGAAAAGCCACTTAACCATTTTGTGGCTTCCTTTTCTAAAGACAGTGAGTGTTAATTAAAGGCTGCTGCTTATCCCAAAAGAAATTTGATTCCATTTGCATTTAAAGGTGGACCTGTGAAATGCACCCTTTCTGAAACAGTACACAAAACCAAGACACAGCCATTCTTCAGAATCTGCACTTTTCTAAATTACACTGCAGTTTCTCCAACCAGGTAAGGTCTATTAAAGAACCCATGACAGTTAAGTCGCAGACGACTCTGGGGTTGCGGCGCTCATCTCGCTTTACACGCCAAGGGAGCTAGCATTTGTCCACAGACAGTTTTTCCAGTTCATGTGGCCAGCATGACTAAGCCGCTTCTGGTGCAATGGAACACCAAAACCAGAGCAGTGCACGGAAACGCTGTTTACATTCCCGCCGGAGCGGTACCTATTTATCTACTTGCACTGGTGTGCTTTCGAACTGCTAGGTTGGCAGGAGCTGGGACCGAGCAATAGGAGCTGACCCCATCACAGGGATTCAAACCGCCGACCTTCTGATCGGCAAGCCCAAGAGGCTCAGTGGTTGAGACCACTATGCCACCCGCCTCCCCTAATACATGTATTAGAGAAACGAAAATACAAAACAAAACATGGTGGTGGGGGAAATTGCTTTGCAAATTGTGTATATATTGGGAGAGGCTGGCCCTGAAATGCTGGTGAATTTTCATGTGGAACCTTCAAACACATGAGGAAATGTTGAGAACTGAACGTACGATTGGAAAAATGAGAGAGCGAAAGAAAATGAAATGGATAGATCCACTCATCCCTGGCAGAAATTAGATGATGATTCTTTTGCCCTGCCTGGCCAGGTGGCTCTCAATCCCTGTGCAATGTAACCCTCATTTGCCAAAAGCCTCATTTTTTAGCCAGAGGAAGAGTCAGATAGTAAGATTTTGGCTCTGGCAGAGCATCAGAGTCATGCCAAAGTACACAGTTCGCCTCTCAGTTCTTTCTGCTCTGATGCTGGTACATGGGGAGGTATGGAGAGGGGGGGGGGAGGAAGCTGCTTTGTTTGCCTCTCCTAATTGCATGCTTTCGGCAATAGATGTCTGCATGGAAACTGGGGGCTTGCCTCACCACCTGCAGATGAATGGAAGCAAGGTTAGATTACTGCAATGCGTTATACATAGGGCTGCCTCTCAAGATGGTTCGGAAACTTCAGCTAGTGCAGAATTCAGGGGCCAGGTTGCTCACCGGGGAAAGACGGTTTGAGCATATTACACCAATCCTGGCTGAACTGCACTGGCTGCCAATTAGTTTCTGGGCCCAATTCAAAGTGCTGGTTCTGAGCTCAGGTCCACAGTACCTCAAGGACCGCCTCTCTCCATATGAACCTACCTGAGATCATCACCTGAGGCCCTTCTTTGTGTGCCCCCTCCACAAGAGGTCCGGAGGGTGGCAACATAAGAACGGGCCTTTTCTGCAGTGGCTCCCCATTTGTGGAATGCTCTCCCCAGGGAAGTTCACCTGGCACCTTCATTAAACACCTTTAGGCTCCAGGCGAAAATGTCTCTCCCCCTCCGCATTTAATCCTCACAGCAACCCTTTGAGGTAGGTTCAGCACAATGCAGTAACTGGCTCCCAAAAATCACTGTGAGCTTCATGGCCAAGTGGGGATTTGAACCCTAGTCTCGTGGCTCTCTTTTCCCCCATGTTATGCTCACAAGAACCCTGTGAGGGAGATGAGGCTGAGAGGCAGTGACCGAGTGCCCAAAACACCCCTACAATTGAGCTTCACGGGCAAGTAGGGATTTGAACCCTGGTCTCCCAGCTCCTAGTCTGACACTCTAACCACCAAACCACATTGGCTCTACAGTTCCAAGGATTCTGGGGGTGAGGTGATGCCATGTGCTCTAAATGTATGGTGTGCACATGCACAGCCTTGGGATTCCTTTCCTCTTCACCCTATATCCCAGATATCCACTATGCATCCCATGCACATTGTCCCTGGTGCACATGTGGTTAAATGCATGAGCAATGATGGCGAAAGACATTTCTGTGCTCAGAGACAGGAGGCCTCTCAATGCTGGGTGCTGAGAGAAACCTAGTGGGAAGGAGAGGAGGGTTTCACGGCCTGTGCATAAACTAGAAGCAGCTGAATACAACTGGACACAAAAGCAGTTTCTGAGTTGTGAATATGGCATTCATTTGAGGCAAGACTAGGTGACCGCACCGTCTCCCTCCAACTCTCTCTCTGTGTCTCTCTGCTTTCCTTTTGTGCCTTTTCTAACAGCAGCCTCTTGCTAGTTTTCCTTCCTCTGGCGCTCTGAAGCCAGGGGGATCACACGGCATGCTCGTTACTGCCTCTTTTTACGCTCTCCCTGCAAGCCCGATGAGGCTCGCTGTGGCTTTTTAATCCCTGCAATTAACACAGAGCTCATGCTTAATGTGCCTTCCCTTTGAGCAGGGCACATCACGTGTCCATCTGGGATCTTGCTCAAATGCCGTGTGCCCCACGTACGCTTTCTCTCCTCGTGTGCTCCCTCTCTCGTCTGCAGAATCCAAGATTTTCAAGGCAAGGGCTGCAGTTCCAGAACCCAAGAGCCAAGCTCTATAGAGGGAGGCTCAGCCTGTGGTTTGGCCCCCAACTGAACAAATGGGACCTGCAGCCAAATGTTCCAGTCTATCCTTCTCTCCTAACAGGAGCTTTCCTCATGCCCTCTGCCAGGATACTCCATTCCATCTCCAGTTTTCCTTTTCCCATTCCTACCCATTACTGATTTCCAGTTTTCAGTCAGCATTTTGAGGCTACTCAGGAAACCTTTGAAAGTTTTAAAGGGGTTTTGCCCCTTAGGTTTTCTTTCCTTACCGTATTTGTGGAGTAAGGTGTCACCCTGAGTCTTGCTTCTGCTTGCTTTACAGCCGGCCCATTTTAGGCTATAATCTGTTGACATGCAGCAGCTGAGATGCCTTTTAGAGGGTTGGAGGTAGATGTAGAGAGATCCACAAAGTTGCCAACTGGGGAAGTGCTAGATCCAGTTATACCCACCAAGTTAAGTAAGGCTGGATCTTAATTCTTGGAAACGCGAAGCAGCATCTTAATTGATTTGCCTTTAGCAACTGATTGAGGCAAAGGTGGGAAACCTTTTTCAGGTGGATGGCCACATCCCCTTCTTGGCAACCTCTGGAGGGCCAGATGCCAGGGGTGGGTGGGGCTAGAGCCAAAAGTGGGTGGAGCAATGAATGTAAATTTTACAGGTGGCTAGTTTCTCCACACTGCCTCTCTATCCTCTATGTGAACAAGCAAGAGGCATTATCAGTGTCCAAGGACACAATCCAGCCTAGCAAAATCCATGGAAGGTGCAAAGCAGGGTCTAGTGAGACTGATGGGTAGGGCTTGACATTGCCCATCAACAGTTAAGCATTTAAACTGAGCTGGCCAAGCCAGCTAACCAAGCCACCAACTTTTCCGCTATGTTGACATGACCTGCTATTTAAAGTCATTCTAATTTTGCATCTACACATATAAATCAGCATAGGCACATTTTATTCAAAACTGTGGGATTTCCTGATCTCTTTTTCAGGTGATGCATTTCCCGGTTCTTGGCAATGGCTAAGTGGAAAGACCCTAGTCCCAGACTCTCAAGGACAAGTCCCAGTTTCCTGTTTATTTTTTTCCTCTTTAAGATGTCTTGCTAAAGTCTGAACAGTTGTTGTGTTATCCTTCAGGATTCAACAGCTAAACTTTACTGCCTCGGGGGTTCCTAGATGTTCTGTTTCCTGCCATCTAGAGCACATGTATTGTCTACAAGCAGAGCAATCCTAAATATAGGAAGCCAGAGGGATTCACACCGGTTTAAATTAAACTGGCATAAATTACCCCTGTTCCAAGCTTCTGCCACTTGGCTTGAGCCCATCTGGGCCTGGCAGAGGGGAAAACAAACATTTAAATAGAGTTTGACTATACACTGGTATAAGATTCAGCAGTCCCAGCTCAGCCAGAGTGAGGGATTTATGCTGGTATAACTCTGACTGAGTTGAGATGAGGGGCTTATGCTGTCATAGCCCAGCCATGCTGGGACTGGTGGGGTGAGCAGGGAATGCACCAGATCCTAACTCCCTTTGCCTGGCGGATCTTGGGTTTGGGTTGTCCCCTAAGGCACCACATCTCACATTACACTTGATGGAAGGATATTGAATGGTGCCTAATGGTCAACAGCAAGGCAGGGGAATTCCCCACTCCAAGCATGCATTTAACCAAAAAGATAAACAAGTCTTTGCTCTGAAATCAGCAGAGAGCAGCCTGTTGCATGAATATAGCAGACCGGGTAGACCCTGAGTCAGGAATGGGGAACATCTGTTGCTCTCTAGATGTTGATAAGACTACAATTCCATCATCCCTTTGGTAACCTGAGCCTCAAGGGAGCTGGACATCACAATGATATCTGAAGGGCCACAGGTTCTCTGCTCCTAGTGGACTGACTTTAAGCTCATGGGATCTTGGTGTGCCAAAAAAGAATGCAAAAGAATGGCTCAAAAACACAGATGTAGAATTGCAGAATATGGCCCCCTCCCAAGTTGGTGACTTCTGCAACACGTTCTTGATGCAGTATAGTGCATTGGTGAGTGGAGAAATTGTGCTTTGTTCGATGTTCTATGATACTTCCCGAGCGATGCCACATTATTGCTGTCCAGAGGGGCTGTAGTGCAGCAAAGGTGGGACCAAAACAAAATGGAACAGAATATTTGTAGGGTGGGAAATTACAGCATATGCACTGAATGGAAATTCAGCCAGGTGGTTGCCCCAAAGCTTTTGCAGGCACAAATTAGTATTGAAATGGAGGTTGCTTATGAACAGCCTGATAGCATTGTGAGCGCAAATTATCATGATATGCAATAAAAAAGCACATCTGGGAGACCCTAAGAGGCCTCTGAGAACAAGCTCAGTTTGTTTGCAGTAACAACTGGCACTTCCACACAAATTGTTTCACAGGCAAATCTACTCCTGTTTTCTTGATTTCAGCAGCCTAATATATATTTTTTTGGCCATGGGGGTCTTTCTGATGTTGATGTTTTTAAAACAGTTCTGAGTCAAATATCTTTGCTGATCTTCTACCAGTAGACCCCACTCTACTTTCTGCCCATCCCTGCCTTAAGTAATGTGTAATGGCAGAAGTAGTTTTTGGGACGAGGCCAGGACTCTTACAAGCACGTTCCTGTTTTCACATGCAGAAGATCAGATGGTATTGGTTTTCAATCAAGAAAGGAGTTACAGTGGTACCTCAGGTTACATACACTTCAGGTTACATACGCTTCAGGTTACAGACTCCACTAACCCAGAAATAGTGCTTCAGATTAAGAACTTTGCTTCAGGTTGAGAACAGAAATCGTGCTCCGGCGGCGCGTCAGCAGCAGGAGGCCCCATTAGCTAAAGTGGTGCTTCAGGTTAAGAACAGTTTCAGGTTAAGAATGGACCTCCGGAACGAATTAAGTACTTAACCCGAGGTACCACTGTATTCAGTTTCTTGGCAGATCAGTCAATATGGACTTTTGTCATGGAAGTTAGAAAATGTAAAAGAGGGGGCGAAACCAACCAGCACTAATGCAGTGTTTAAACGGGGAGATTTGGACTACAGAATTCAAATCCTTGCCCAACCATTAAATTTGCTTACTAAGACTGATCTAACCACTATCTTTCAGCTTGTTTTACCTTGCCAGGGCTGTTATAAGGATAAAATGAAACGAGAACACAAGAACTATTTTTTCTTTCTCTTTTTTTTTCTTTCCTTTTTTATTATACATTTCAGAAATAGCCCTGTGCAAAGGAGTGCAACATACACGATATTTATAAGTAAAGGAAACAAGACTACCCATTGAAAGGTCATTCCAGAGTTTATGCGAAGAGAACGGCAAAAAAATATTTCCTCACTTGAAGAGGCATTTCCCCTCTTGTTTTGCAGGTCATGCAAAAAGTAAGTAAAATTGAAGTACAATCAGGAGAACCAGAAAGGAAGAAAGGAGAAAATGGAGGAGACTCCGAAAGTCAGCTTCCCATAGGTATATGTGTGTTTCACGTAAAGAGTCAGTAAAGAGCCTTTATAAAGAAGAAGATTATTCAGGTACAAAAATGCAACTTTACGTGGACTCAAAATCACAAAAATGGGAAAAGGGGAAAAGAAAATAATGCCTTTTGGCATTTCAAAATATTTGGCACACTTGTCACTGTATTGTGGTTTGTGTGGGTTGTTGTTTTTTTGTTTTTTTTTGCAGGGTGGGGTGTTTTTTGTGTGACAGAGAATAAAGTCACAGTTTTTTTAAAAAAGAAAGAAAGAAAGAAAGCAGTTAGCCCACGTTGCTTGCTTGTGGTCATTAGAAAAAGCGATGCACATCTTTTGTTTTTTTCTGCCCCCATTTCACATATAAAATTAAATTTCTCTATTTCCTTAAGAACAATTGCCTCCTGCAACAGTGAAATACCAGATTTGCAATCTGTTTTCAGAAAATAATAATACTGAGAGAATTTATTCCCTGTAGACTCCCTTCCTTAGAAAAGTTTTGGTTCCGTACATTCCACTGAAACTTTAAAAGGTAGCTAGAATTAAATATAGATATAGATATATAGATATATGTTTATAATTATAATTATATATCATTATTTTTCCCTCCCTTTCCCCACCCACATTCATAAATACAGACATTTTCTTTTAAAAAAATGGAGATGGAGAGCATATTGTATGGAAATGTATGGAATTGTTTTTGCAAGATTTTACCATGTAAACAAGTGCTTGTTCAGAACAAGTATAAACAGTGACACTTCCCAAGATTTCCAAGAAAACACTGCTAGACTCCCTGCCTTTTTTTCTGTTCTGTATGTTTAAGGGACTTTTTAAAATCCAAATTCCCAATTACTCATCATCCAGAGGGAAAAAAAACGGGAGCACCAGTCTTAATTTAGACAACTGAGCTCTTCTTCGTACATTTCAATTTGTACGGTTTGCATTTTGCAGTTCCTGGAATCTAGTTGGGCTTGGATTTTTTATTTTTTATATCTTTTCACACATGATTAAAACTGCTTTCCTCATCTCACACCGTCTGCCTCTGAGCCTGCTCCTAAGGATTTCGCATGTTGGGTCACAGGATAGCAAGGAATAACTTCAAAGTGCTATTAGATTGCTTGCCTTTTTTGTTTTGTTTTTTACCCAATAATAAAAGGTCAATCATTTTCTTCCCCCTCCTTTTCACTCAGTGTCTCTGTGGAAAGATTTAAACTCCCGGAGGTGGTTTCTCTGAAATGTTTTTGAGGACATCGTCAATTCTGTCGTCTTCAATGACAACTGTAAGCAGAAAAAAGAAAAGAAAGCAGAGCATTTAAGATTCTATGAAGCTTCCATTATTTAGATTTTAATTGCTGGCATCACCCTATAGTGAGAAGCCACAGGGTGGGGTGGGGCTTTCAAATGGGTGATAAAATGAGAAAGGGACAAATGCGAACCAGAGAACTGAAGTTCTATAGCTGACAGTCCAAAGAAATGAGCCCTGGATCAGATTAACAATTTATCCCAGGTCTTCTAAAGGAGAATTAACTGGTGGATTTGTCTCAGAGGGCATTAGTGGGAGTGAAAGTGTGTGGGTTGAATTTACATCCATTTACTCACCTTGAAAACCATCATTTATCATTTGCAATTATTTTTAATCCCTCCTCCACGCAAAAATAAAATAAAAATTAATCTCCAGTCACACTATGTCCAATAGGGGATCATTACCTAGTGAGTGAAATTAGAGTTGCAGTCACAAAATGTTTTTTATTTGTGACTCAGAAAATCTGCTGTTACCCTCCCCATGACTGTAGGGTGTGTACGTACATACACACACACACACACACACACACACTCCTTTCTGAAAAGATGATTTCAGTCTAAATATGTGCTGTTCTTTCCAGAGGAGTGCCTGCAAAGTTTATCACTGAGAATCTGCCCTTTCGAAGGTCACAAAATCTACAACCTCAAAGGTGATATATAGAGTATCAAATTAAGATTCCTTTTTGTAAGCAAAACAAAAAAAGCACCGACCCCCCCCCCCCAAAAAAACATGCAAGTGAAGTCCCAGGTTGGCTAGTGCCATTACTATCCTAAAATTAATTGCAGGATCAGGAGCACAAAGAGACCAGACACACACACACACACACACCCCTTCAACTCATTATAATTAAGCCCTAATTATGTTGGGTGAGACCCTCCAGTCTCAAGGAAAAATGTAAGCGAGTCGAAACAGAAAGCTGTATGTGGAAAAGGTCCATTGATGACCTCTGGCCGCTACTGGGGTCCTATTTTCCTTCCTCTGCGCCCACCTCTCTAAAATCTTAAATTTGAACGTTGGTACCTCCAACCCATTTCCTCTCTCCACCAAATTATTTGACAGAAGTGAACTGGATCTAAGGATTCAAGAGGAGACAGGGGTCCTGCCTTTCAATAATACATTTCCCAACTCAACACCTGGAGCAGAGTGCTGTGCAACTCCAAGTCTTACTACTGTTACATCAATAAGAATCTCAAGTGGAACCCACTGGGGACCTGCACACGGGTGAAAGGGGTGTCATGGCTTCTGTGCAGTGGGCCCACCTCGTTGGGGTGGGGTCCAACCCCCCCCCCACACACAAAAGAAGAATGGCCCAGTCTATAACCTTGCACCTCTATATTATTGTATTTCCAGACAGCCGTGCTGTTCCAGCAAAAACAACGGAACAGACTTGTGGCACCCGAAAGGCTTACCTCTTTATTTTGGCATAAGCACCACGCACCAAAACAAACTGAAGTGCCACAAGTCTCTTGTTCTTGACCATCAGCAGCCAAAGTCGTAAGTACCTCGCCACCACCACAGCCTTCCTTCCCTCACTGCCTAATTTCCCACATTTTAGATTGTAAGCGCCTAGAGGACAGTGACCGATCTGGGCAGACACTCTCTCTCTCTCTCTCTCTCTCTCTCTCTCTCTCTCTCTCTCTCTCATATGCTAACATACACTGAGGACACCAGCAGGAGAAGAAGAACTTCCAATTTCGGCAAATTCATTTGACTCCATATATTTTTGCTTCACTGGGTCTTATAGGGGCTGTGAGAGATGGGAGCACATGGGAACGAGAGACACACAGACTTATACTCCATATTATTGACACTGCGGTAGGAGCTTGTGGAAAACCAGTTCTTCGGTAAATGAGCGCCAGATGTGTGTGTGACTGCCCTTTTCTTGCACAGAGAGAGGAAGGGTGATTTTTCACTCAGCACTTTGGCCCCATCGAAGCCCCGATCAAAGGCCCTTTCCCAGCACTGCTGCAGAGAGTGCAGAAACTCTTCCTGGACAGGAGTTGCATGCATTGGGCTTTAAATCCCGCCTCCTCACCTGACCCTCACCTCACAACCATCTTTGGGAATGGGCACTCCTTTTATTTATTTTTTAAGCTTCTATCCTTTTGACACACACAAGCACACATCCAGCCTGCCTTGGGCATGTTTCTTAAGGTTAAATTGCCAGGTCAAGGACCCCTCCTGCTGCAGGTGCTTCTGGCTGCAGGGATGGATATGTGGATGGGGTGAAAAGTCTGCGGAGGGATGGAGGGAGAAGGAGAACAGAAAGGTTTGCATGGGCTTAGCGCAGAGAAACGGCGAGGGGGTGAACGGGTGCAGGGTTAGGAAGAATTAACAGTTGCAGATTGCATACAACCGTCAGCCAAACACAGGGTGGACCCACTGAAATGAACGGACCACTTAAGTCGATTCAATTCAATGGGCCGTCTCTGAGTTAAAACATAATAAGAACTACGGCACAAACAAATTTCACCCCAGCTGTTGTGCAAGAAGGAGGTTTTGGAGAAAAAGATGGATCATGTTTAAGGGTGTATTTATCTATTGGGGGGTGCTTTAAGCCGGGGTACTAATTCAGAATCAGATAAGGGCACAGGAACTGTTGGGAACATAGAAACACTGGAAGCTTCCTTATATCATGTCAGGCCATTGTTTGATCTAGCTCTATTACCTACACTGACTGGCAGCAGCTCTCCAGGTTTCAGATAAGGGAGCTCCCTATCCCTGCCTGGAGATGCCAAGAACTGAACCGGGGAACTTCGACATTGAAAGCAGGTGCTCCATCTCTGAGCTGTGGCCCGTCCTCTAAAAACAAAGCAAGATGCCGTCCTCGTGGTTCTAATCAAGGGGCCGGTTTTAACAGAAGCACTGAAAGTCAGGTCGTTGGTCTATCTAGCTTAGGGTTACCTACACTGACTGGCAGAGGCCCTTCAGGCTTTCGGACAGGGTACATTCCCAGCTCTACCTAGCGATATTTTTTTTGGGGGGTGAACCCTGGATCTTCTACATGCAAAGCAGCTGCTCTGTCGTGCTGCGCTCCCAGCACATCGAGGAGGGGTGTATGTGCTCCTATGGAACATGATGAGGCTTACTCTCGAGTAAGCACACCTAGGACTCCGCCATGGGAGCTCCTGGTGGTGGGAGAACCCAGAGAAATTGCAAATAAGGGTTTGTAACGAAGGGGAGGCAAGCTCTCGCAGGCCACCCCACTCTCGGAAAAGTTAAGAACTTCCACAACATTGGGGGGGGGGGGAAGGGCCCACCAGCAATTTGCCTCAAAGCAATGGGGAGGCTGGGGTGCAGTTTCCAAGCGCGCCCAACGACAGCCTCCCCTCGCCTGCTGCCCCCTTTACTCCGCTTCTACCCCACATGTGCCCCGCATCGCTGCCCCGCTGCGCTCACCGCATTTGCTCCTGCCGATCTGCCCCAGCTTGGGGGGCCGCTTGGTCTGCCCCCCCGCGTAGAAGTTGTTGGTGTCCTGCAGGCGGCAGGTGAAGGAGATCTGCCCCACCTCGCCGCCGTCCCCGTAGGGCCCGATCTTCTCCTCGCTGTAAGGCAGCACCTCCGACATCGTCGCTTCCACCGAGGCAGCTCCCGGGAGAGCGAGGCAGGCGGGCGGGCGAGACTGCAGCGGCGGCAAGTAGCAGCTCCGGGAGGGCGAAGTCCCTCGGGCAGGCCCGCAGGGGTCGTCTCCGGGGTGCGGCTGGTGGCAGAAGTAGGATCAGGCGCAGGGGGGCCCTGGGAGGCTCCTGGGGGGCTGCCCGGCTAGGCTGCGGCTCCTTGTCTAGCCTGTTTTTGCCTGGGGCTTGCGCGCTCGCGGCTCGGGAAGGTGCGCAGGGAAGGTGCTCAGCAGACTGGCAGGCAAAGCCCAGCGAGGAAGAGACAGGAGAGGGAGGGAGGGAGGGGAGGAGGAAAAAGGCAGAGATCCCTGGAAAAGCTACAGCGTCAGAGAGGGAGGAGGAAGGGAGAGAGAGAGAGATGCATGCAGCGTGGAAAGTGTCTCACTCTTCTCTCAGCCGTGTCTCCTTGCGCTCATCCGTGTCTCTAAGGAAGAAAGCGCGTCGGAAAATTCCTGCGCTCTCCTTATCTCGCGTGTTCATCTCGGAACAGCTGCTGGCACGTCTTTTGCAACGGCGTTGATCTTACAGCCCATGCTTGCTTGTTTTGAAATGTTGCAGCCCAGCCTGCAGACCTTCCTCTGTGACTCCCGGAGACTAGCATGCTCACGTTACGGTTATTGCGAGCAGCAGCCAAAATGCATCTCTTTTTCGTCATTTTTTTTTCCAAAAGGAGAGGGGTGGGGAAGAAATAAAATAACAGTAGATTACCCTTTAAGAAACGGCAGCGGCAGCAACAACTCAGGACACCCCTTGTCCCGCCTTGTTGTATTTTGTTGGCCAAATTTTCACCAGCTGGCAAGAAAATAATGGTATTTGTTTTACAATCTGCCTTAGCCGCCCTGTCAGCTCAGCATCCTCAGGGCAGATTATGGTAACCGATATTTTAAAAACGGGTAAAACAACTTGTGTACGTGTGAGCGCGCGCACACGCACATATTTATGCACTCCTCATTCTGTTTGTGTGAATGCTTGCATGAATAATTTTGCCAAATGCATCTATGGTGTTTTCAATGGCTTGTTTGGCAAGAAAATAATTGCATTTATTTCTATTAAAACTTCCCATTGCCACCCTTCAGTCCCACAATCCCAGAGTGGCCGGCAATAAATGAATTTAAATATAAAATTATATTATTATTTTTAAAAAATTATAGGGAAGTTTTAAATATTTAATGCTGTATTGTTTTTAACACTTGATTGGAAGCTGCCCAGAGTGGCTGGGGAAACTCAGCCAGATGGGCGGGGGTATAAATAATAAATTATTATTATTATTATTATTATTATTATTATTATTGCTCTCCTAATCCCTGTGTGTGTTGCATTCCTTTGCCCAACGTATCTATTGCGCTTTTAGCAGCTGGTTGTTGTTTTTTTCCCAAGGAAATAGCAGGTAATATGACATGAAACAAACATTTTTTAAAAATTAAGTGCAACTCAGTACACAAAGCATAAAACAATCACAACAATTAAAGTTAAATAGCAGGAAACAGGAAATACGTGACAGCTTGCAAAGAACCAGCATCCCCAAAGGCAGTGGTTGCTGTCAGCAGGAGAAGTGAACAGCCAGGGTCAGCTCCCAGCTCTCGCTCTCGCTCTGTCTCGTTCAGACTACCCTACCTCACAGGGTTGTTATGAGGGTAAAGTGGATGAGAAAAGAGCTATAGGTTGTACAGTGGTACCTCGGGTTACATACGCTTCAGGTTACAGGCGCTTCAGGTTACAGAGTCTGCTAACCCAGAAATAGTACCTCGGGTTAAGAACTTTGCTTCAGGATGAGAACAGAAATCGTGCTCCGGTGGCGCAGCAGCAGCAGGAGGCCCCATTAGCTAAAGTGGTGCTTCAGGTTAAGAACAGTTTCAGGTTAAGAACGGACCTCCGGAATGAATTACCGTATTTTTCGCTCTATAAGATGCACCAGACCATAAGACGCACCTAGTTTTGGGAGGAGAAAACAAGACAAAAAATATTCTGAATCCCAGAAGCCAGAACAGCAAGAGGGATCGCTGCGCAGCGAAAGCAGCGATCCGTCTTGCTGTCCTGGCTTCTGGGATAGCTGCGCAGCCTGCATTCACTCCATAAGACGCACAGACATTTCCCCTTACTTTTTAGGAGGGAAAAAGTGAGTCTTATAGAGCAAAAAATACGGTAAGTACTTAACCCGAGGTACCACTGTATCCAGCTCAGTTCTACATGGAAATTGTGGACCCAAGTTAGCCAAGTCCATCCATTGCTGTTGGGTAACTCTGAGAGGTACCAACATTGGCTACAAGCTACAAGCACACAAAAATGATCGTCAGCATTTCAGAGGGGGGGACGGGACAGGATAATGTCATTTCCCAAAGCATCTTTGCATTTCTGCAGTACTCTGAATTGGCCAATCTGCTTGCCTTTCCCACGCAGCAGGACTAAATTTAAACTGGAAGTTCATCCTTAAGACGCTGACCAGAGGTAGGCCACTGTTCCATTGACCTCAGTGTTTTCTGCACTGGCTGGCAGCAGCTTCTCAGGGAGTCTTTCCCAGCCCAACCTGGAGATGCCAAGGATCAAACATGAGGCCTTCTACATGCAAAGCAGGTGCTCTGTCCCTGAGCCACAGTTCTCCCTCTAATGCCTGGTAATATCATAAAGAAGAGGTTGTTCCAGGGCATGTGCAGAGTGCAGTGTTATGTGAGCTGGACTCTCATCCTATGCTGCCTTCCCTGCTGCATGCATGTTGTGGCCGGGGAGGGGGCACCTGAAAGGAGCAAAGAAAGTCACTTGTTTGTTTATTTATTTGTAGGTTTACAAGCCCAAAGGTATACTCCAATTCTCAGTCACCAGGTGGTTTCAAGAAAATAAAATTTAAAACAACACACAAACACATTAAAAGCACAATCCATAGGAAAAAGAAAGCGCCCCAAAACACAGCATATGTGCCAAATCAGAACAACTAGCACCCTAAAAGCACAATGAAAAAGAAACCTGTTTTTACAGCACTTTGACGGGGACATTTGGCTGGCAAGGCTGCTCTTAAGTCAGAAGTTCAGCCTTCGAATATCCATGGCAGAAATCATTAGTATTTATTCCATTTATACGCAACTCTTCCTCTTGGAGGAGCCTGGGGAGGGGGGGCAGACACGGCAATGATAAAACACTTAAAAACTAACCAACAGTGGAAACCGTTTGGAACTATTCTAAAAAAACCGAAACATATTAAAGCATTTTCAACCAGTGATCTTGGGGAACAGTGTCTTTCAGCCATTAAATGCCGGGGTAAATGTTGTTGTTGTTTAGTCGTTTAGTCGTGTCCAACTCTTCGTGACCCCATGGACCAGAGCACGCCAGGCACTCCTGTCTCCCACTGCCTCCCACAGCTTGATCAAACTCATGCTGGTAGCTTCGAGAACACTGTCCAGCCATCTCATCCTCTGTCGTCCCCTTCTCCTTGTGCCCTCAATCTTTCCCAACATCAGGGTCTTTTCCAGGAAGTCTTCTCTTCTCATGAGGTGGCCAAAGTATTGGAGCCTCAGCTTCATGATCTGTCCTTCCAGTGAGCACTCAGGGCTGATTTCCTTCAGAATGGATAGGTTTGATCTTCTTGCAGTCCATGGGACTCTCAAGAGTCTCCTCCAGCACCATAATTCAAAAGCATCAATTCTTCGGCGATCAGCCTTCTTTATGGTCCAGCTCTCACTTCCATACATCACTACTGGGAAAACCATAGCTTTTACTATACGGACCTTTGATGGCAAGGTGACGTCTCTACTTTTTAAGATGCTGTCTAGGTTTGTCATTGCTTTTCTCCCAAGAAGCAGGGGTCTTTTAATTTCGTGGCTGCTCTCACCATCTGCAGTGATCATGAAGCCCAAGAAAGTAAAGTCTCTCACTGCCTCCATTTCTTCCCCTTCTATTTGCCAGGAGGTGATGGGACCAGTAGCCATGATCTTTAAAATTCTTCCTGAAAGTCAAAATTGAGGGGGAAAGGTGCACTTCATTGGGGAGGGCGTTCCTCAAATGGGGAACCACCACCAAATGGCCCTGCACCACCAACGAGGCCTCACCTGCCAATCGTAGGGTATTCAGATGATTGATATTGGGGAATTAGTTCTTTAAGGTACTTGGGTCCTAAGCATTTGTATGCTAGTTTTAACTCCTTGGATTTGGCCTGGTAGCTCACTAGCAGCCATGCTTTCAAGATGATGTTGCCACTGGGCTACCCCACATGCCAGCCATGTTCTGCATTCGCTGCAGCCTCCAGACCATCCTCAGGGTGTGCATGTTCTGAATGAAAAGAACATACAAAAATGAATCATGTTAGCACTTTGGTTGGGATTCCTGCATTGCAGGGTGTTGGACTAGATTACTCTTAGGATCCCTTCCAACTGTACAATTCTATGGTTCTAGTAGAAACAGCTCCCCCCCCCCCAAAAAAAATCTATATTGGTCAATGCTACATACAAAAAGTTGCATATTTAGAGAAATTTGCCAAGGAGTTTTCATGAGGTATCTGGAAATGGTTATGGAAATGAATTTAAGATTTGAAAGAGAGGTGGGGAGACAAAAATTGATACATTGATCCATTGTTACTTGCTGCAGTGAACCGAAACACCCCCATACAGTTTCTTCTTTGGCTCCGGGTTGGCTGTGTAACTTGAGAGATCCAGTCTCAGGATGGAATCCTCCCAGGTGACTGAAAGGCATCGCTAACTGTGTTACAGCAAGGTGATGCAACCCCATGTCTACCTGAGACATCAGTTTCAGTTGTCAGTTTCCTACAGCCAGAAGGTAAAGGAAGCCAGGAGTTCTGTTCTTGGCCCAGCCTGGGTTGCCCTGCCCTGCCACCATGTGTGGGAGATGTCACCTTATTCAGATGCAGGGAAAGACCTCCTGATCCCCAAAGCAATTTTTTTTCTCCTGCCCTCACTCCAAGGAGCACAAGGTAGCCTTTGTGGTTCTCCCTGCCCCCCTCAATTGACCCCCACAACAACCCTGTGAGGCAAGTTACTCTGAAAGGCAAATTTAAACCATGGTCTCTTGGGTCCTAGTTAAACTAGGGTTCCCAGGGACAGTCCCCAGATTTGCAAATCTGTCCCCAGGAAACGTGGCAGCGGCAACCTCAGCAGTCCGGAGCCAGCCTGGTAGCGCAGTTGGCTCTGGCTGGCTTCAGGAGCTGCCCGCTGCCATGGTGCCCACCATTTTTCCTTGCTGGAACTTCTGGCGAGGAAAAATGGCAGGCACCACGGCAGCAAGCAGCTCCTGAAGCCAGCCAGAACCAACTGTACTACCAGGCTGTCTCCGGGCTGTTGACTGCCGCTGCTGCCATCACTGCCAAAGGGGAACCGGGGATGTCTGGCAGTACAGATCTCCTGTCCCCTTCCCACTTTGTTTTGACTGATCAGGGGAGGCTTGGGAGTTGGGGGCAGGTGGCAATTGCCCAGTTTTTTAAAAACTCTTTGCATTTATGTTTCACAGGGTGCGAAAGAAGGGCTTTGCACCTTTATACAATATGCATGTGTGCTGGGGCCCAGGGTCTTTTGCCTCACCATCCCCACTGCTGACTGTTGCTACTCCGCTTTAAAAAAAAAAAAAAGTGTTCCCGGATTCATTGGAAAAAAATCTGGTAACCATAAGTTAAACACTACACTACCACTGGCTCCCCAAATGATGTACAGGCAACATCCGATTTACACGGGTCCCATTGGCATGCGATCACGCACACATGCACAGCAGTGACTCAGAAGTGGCTGGAAAAGGGGGCGGGGCATAATGGAACAGGGTGGGCTTTTGCATGCTCCACTGATGTGCGTGATGACCCATGATATAAGTAAAAAAACCTGATCCTTTTCCCTTATGGGGTACCTAAGAGCCCGTACAGAGTCCTTATGTAGGTTCTCTATTGGTAGGAGGAAAATAACAGAGACCAACCAGAGAATACTGAGAAGCAAAGCAGCTAGTAAGCCTGATCTTTATTAACTGTTGCAACAGGGTGCTCCCCCACACGCAGGAGAGAAGAGGAGAACCCAGAACAAAGGTGTGCCCGCCCTTACGAATACAGACATTTTAAATTGCCCACCCTAAAGTCCAAGACTACCCCCCGAAAGATCATATATACATCACAGAGGGGGTGTAGCCCAAAACCACCCCCCAGATACATCACACCTACATCACAGAAAAGGCGGTCTACAACAGAAATCTGAGTGCGTTGTTTATCTCCTGTCTGGCAAGTTACCTGATTGCATTATCAGGGTTTGGGTCACTCTTTTGTTATTATAACTACTTAATTCTTGAATCTAGGTCACAGGCTCACACCCTGTTCATATCTTGAATGTGCCCTTCAAGACAGGATTTGTGAGGAAAGAGACAATGGGGAGGTTTCCCACTTGGACCTTGCAGAGAAATATTTGAGGTCAATTTGTTCAGGACCTAATCTGTGGGGTTTCAGACATGTGGTTTATATATAGTTATGAACATTAAATTTTTTTATATATGACCTTAAAATTCTTATAACAACCAGAATACAATCCTTGCGCAAATTGGGGGTTGCCTGCCTAAGCAACCTCCAATTTGCCTTATGGAGCATCTCCAACCTCATTGTTCACTGGGCCCAGTTCCAAGGGACTTCTGATGGTTCCTTCACTGCAGTTTACAGGGAACCAGGCAGAAAGCCTCCTCGGCAGTGACAACCTCCCTGTGGAACGCCCTCCCACCAGATGTCAAGGCGATAAAGAACTACACAACTTTTAGAAGACATCTGAAGGCAGCCCTGAACAGGGACGTTTTTAATGTTTGATGCTTTATTATGTTTTTATATGCGCTGGAAGCCACCCAGAGTGGCTGGGAAAACCCAGTCAGGTGGGTGGGGTATATATAATAAAAGGATTATTATTACAGACCCTCCAAGTGTCCCTATTTTCCAGGGACAGTCCTGGATTTACAGAAATTGTCCCAGTTTCTGATGTGATCCAATAATGTCCCACTTTCCCTTAGGATGTCCCTATTTCCATGAGAGAAATGTGGAGGGTATGGAGTTATCCAACCCCCGAGCCATCTGAAGGCAGTGCTGTATAGGTAAGGGGTTTTAAAAAAAATGTTTAATGTTTTATTATGTGTTTATATATGTTGGAAGTCTCTCAGAGTGGCTGGGGCAACCCTGTCAGAGTTATATAAATAGTAACATTATTACTATGGAATAGAGCGTCCCTGAGGGATGCAGGTGGCGCTGTGGGTTAAACCACAGAGCCTAGGGCTTGCCAATCAGAAGGTCGGCGGTTTGAATACCCGCGACGGGGTGAGCTCCCGTTGCTCGGTCCCAGCTCCTGCCAACCTAGCAGTTCGAAAGCACATCAAAGTGCAAGTAGATAAATAGGTACCGCTCCGGCGAGAAGGTAAACGGTGTTTCCGTGCGCTGCTCTGGTTCGCCAGAAGCGGCTTAGTCATGCTGGCCACATGACCCGGAAGCTGTATGCCGGCTCCCTCGGCCAATAAAGTGAGATGAGCGCCGCAACCCCAGAGTCATTCGCGACTGGATCTAATGGTCAGGGGTCCCTTTACCTTTACTTATCTTAATCGGAGAAATGTTAGAGGGTATGTTATTACTATTCATCGTAACAAGTAGAAGAATTAAACAGAAATGTTCGCTAGGTGGGCTCAAGCTACCAACCTTTTGGTTAACGGCTAATCACACAAACTGCCCCACATAATTGGAGACCAAAAAAAGGCACTGAGGTGCATGGAGAAAGAGCCCAGGTAAAAATTGCCTCCCTTCCTGGTTATCAAGTCAATCATTTGACCAGTAGGGAGGAAAATATAGCCACCCCCATCAGCTGATCTGCACATATCAACTGAGAAGAGAGCGCTGCTTGGTGTTTTTTTGTGGGGGGGAGTGGCAGCCACACACCCTTTCGACCCCCACCCACCACTGATATGCACACACACTCACACACAAGGCGAGCCACCCCTGGGTCAGATACTTGCATCAATGCACTTCCTCCTTCCTTCTCTTCCACAAACAATTCAAAGTGCAGGTTTAAAGCTGTATAAAGCAATAGTTGATATGCCTTTGACCACCTCGGGGGCATTGAGTTCACTCTGGGCAAATGAAAAGAGTTGTTCTCTGCTGGCCGTTTTCCAAAGGCATAACAATTTTCCGCTGCCGATGGGCCAAAGTACAGCCAAGATCTGGGAAGAGGAGCAAGCAAATAAAGGCTAGGTGAACCAGCTTTCATTTCCACAGCACAGATGCCACCCAAGGGAAGGGAAGCTTCCCCACCTTGTTGTTGTTGTTTAGTCGTTTAGTCGTGTCCGACTCTTCGTGACCCCATGGACCAGAGCACGCCAGGCACTCCTGTCTTCCACTGCCTCCCACAGTTTGGTCAAACTCATGTTCGTAGCTTCGAGAACACTGTCCAACCATCTCACCCTCTGTCGTCCCCTTCTCCTTGTGCCCTCCATCTTTCCCAACACCAGGGTCTTTTCCAGGGAGTCTTCTCTTCTCATGAGGTGGCCAAAGAATTGGAGCCTCAGCTTCAGGATCTGTCCTTCCAGTGAGCACTCAGGGCTGATTTCCTTAAGAATGGATAGGTTTGACACATCCCTTCAAACCTGCAGATATTCTTTTCCCCATGAAATGTAACTACAGTGGTACCTCAGGTTACATATGCTTCAGGTTACATACGCTTCAGGTTACACACTCCTCTAACCCAGAAATAGTGCTTCAGGTTAAGAACTTAGCTTCAGGATAAGAACAGAAATCGGGCTCCAGCAGCGCAGCGGCAGCAGGAGGCCCCATTAGCTAAAGTGGTACTTCAGGTTAAGAACAGTTTCAGGTTAAGAACAGACCTCCAGAACAAATTAAGTACTTAACCCGAGGTACCACTGTACAGGCTCTGATCCCTGACCCAACTGCAGGACTGTCGATAAGTGTTTTAAATGCACACTGGCAGCAGCACACCTCATATTTACAGGCTGCTATCACCTCTGCAGCCCTTTCATTTTTGCACAGGCACCGCAAAGACGTCAGCTTGCAAAGTCTGGCACCTTTGGCCAACGCTAAAATTCGCAAGTTGCATCTACCCATCACCACAACAGATTCACGTGATTTAAATGAACATTAAAGCGAGAACTTCATGCGAGAAGTTATTGGGAAACGGGCTGGGGAGGAAAACCACCCGCAGAGTAGTGTTTTCCCACCCCATCTCAATAAATGACATAGTTAGAGATAGAAAAAAAAGGGGAACAATTTCCCAGGCCTAGGAGAAAAGGCTACAACAGAGGTAGCCAACACGATGCCCTCTAGTTTTTGTTGAACTTCCACTCCCATCGTTCATGACACAATTCACATTTATACAGTATGTGTTGGTTCAAATTTAGAAACTAGGACCACAAATTAAATAGACATACAACCCGTCTCCCCACAGTGGCCAAGTGAGCCGTGTGCCCGTTTAGTCTGCTGTCCAGGTGTGGGTGGGCATCTTAGAATTGTAGAGTTGGAAGGGACCACAAGGGTCATCTAGTCCAACCCCCTGCGATGCAGGAATATTTTTGCCCAACGTGGGGCTCAAACCCATGACCCTGAGATTAAGAGTCGCATGCTCTACCCGCTGAACTATCCCAGCATAGGCCTCCCTTCATAAGGTTCTTGCTGTTTAAAGTGAACTTTGATTGTGGCAGCACCTACACTTGGGAACTCCCTGCCTATTGACATCAGACAAGCGCCTTCACTGTACATTTTCCAGCACCTGCTAAAAATATTTTTGTGTAGACAAGCCTACCCAGATACATAGAACATTTCAAGCTTTTTTTTTTTAGTTTATTGCTGATTTTAATTTTTAAAAGATTTTTTAAATAGGTGTTCTTTGTTTTGTTTTTTTTAGTTTTAACCAATAATGTTACTGCTTTATTCTCTTTGTAAAGGGGTGTATCGCTTTTATGAAATGAATAAAATAAATAAAAGGGACATGCCTTCAAAATAGAGGGTGTGTACGATGCATAGGAATGATAATTATCAGACTCCACGCTAGGGAAAGATTCCATCATTAGGCAGCAAATTGAGAATAAAACTGCCAATACCACAGCGCCATTATACAAATCTTTGGTGCGGCTGCATTTGGAATACTGTGTATGGTTGGGAAAAGTTCAGAAAAGTGCAGTCAAAATTATCAAGGGGATGAATCGACTCCCCTATGAAAAAATGCTGCAGCAACTGGGACTCTTAAAAAAAAGCAAAGGAAAAAGCAAATAAGAGGTGACGTTTATAGAATAATGTATGGCATGGAGAGAGTGGAGAGAGACTTATTCCCCCCCCCCCCATAACACTAGAACTCACAAACAGCCAATGTAGCTGAATGTTGTAAGATTCAAGACAGGTAAAATAAAGTCCTTCTTCACACAGTTGCACAAACTATGGAACTCCTGCCCCCAAGAGGCAGCGATGGCCAACAAATCAGATGGCTTTAAAAAGAGGATTGCACAAATCCATGGGTGGTTAGCAGTGCTGGATTTACGCACAGTATAAGCTAAACAAGCTATAGCTTAGGGTTCCACTCTCTTGGGGGCCCCAAAAAAATTCAAAGGGGAAAAAACTGGATGTACATTTCCAAAATATAAGATAAAAATAATAATAAAATAAAACCTACCTACAGCAACAGTGTTTTGTGTTGTGTAGGCTCCTATGATGTAAGTAATGACCCCCGCCTGCTAGCCTGCTCCCTAAAATATCACTGGTTTGCTCATTTCTATATATAGGGCGCCTACATTCTGCATAGGGACGCGGGAGGCTCTGTGGGTTAAACCACAGAGCCTAGGGATTGCTGATCAGAAGGTTGGTGGTTTGAATCCCCACGATGGGATGAGCTCCCGTTGCTCGGTCCCTGCTCCTGCCAACCTAATAGTTTGAAAGCACGTCAAAGTGCAAGTAGATAAATAGGTACCGCTCTGGCAGGAAGGTAAAGGGCATTTCTGTGTGTTGCTCTGGTTTGCCAGAAGCAGCTTAGTCATGCTGGCCACATGACCCGGAAGCTGTACGCCGGCTCCCTCGGCCAGTAAAGCGAGATGAGCGCTGCAACCCCAGAGTCGTCCGCGACTGGACTTAATGGTCAGGGGTCCCTTTACCTTTACATTCTGCATGTGCAAATGGCTTTAGATACCTATTAGGTCCATAAATTACCATATAGCATATATTCAACAAAAAAACAGTGACAATTTGTTGTTAACAAAGGACAGCTGGACCTATAAAGGGCCCCATTACCTTCAGTAGCTTAGGGCCTCATCAAACCTAAATCCAGCCCTGGTGGATCTGGCTACAAGCCATGATGGCTATTGCTCTGTCTCCACCGCCAGAGGCAATAAATGCTTCTGTACACTAGTTGCTGGAAGCCACAGGAGGGGAAAGTGCTCTTGCATGTGTGTTGCTGCTTGCATTTCCCACAGGCGTCTGGTTGGCCACTCTGAGAACAGGGACTAGAAGGGCCTTTGGCCTCATCCAGCAGGCTCTTTTATGCTCTTTTCATTTTAATAGAAATCAAATCTCATCCTGGTGGGGAAGACCGTGGCCTGTGTGCCTGCCACAATCTGCCATCTAGATGTTCATGGACATTTTCGAGGCCTCTCCTGCATATCCTCCATATCTTTAAACCAGATTTGGATTGGGAAGTCCCAGAAGACATCTCCAAATAAAGGGCTGTTCTCTCTTGAGATCCCCTGAGATAGAGGACTGTCCTCTATAAAGTAGGGTACTTTGGAAAGTAGGACAACTGGGTGAAATGTAATTCAAGAGCATCTTAAAGGTATTTTCCCCAGGAGCTATCCTACCCCTGCTTCCCACAGGGGCCAGCCTGGGAAATCTGACTCAGTTTTTCTCAAGCGTTTCAGGAGAAAATTCTGGCTGCCAGCTCCCCTCAGCGTCTCCCGCTGAGGATCCTGTAAGGAATAAAAATGACTGTCCCAGTTTCCCCGTTTCAAGTCTCACACACACAGAAATGTGTTTCAAGGAACCCAGCTTCCAAAAGCAGCTTGATGTAGATTAGAAAATGCTAGAAAAGGAACACTTTTATGAAGTCTAAATGGAAAGATGATCTCGGAGTTGGAGAAAGATATACAGTGTACTCTCGGGTTGCGAACGTGATCCGTGCGGAAGGCACACTCGCAACTTGCAGCGTTCACAACCCGTAGTGCTGTGTCTGCGCACGCGCATGACATGATCTAGTGTTTCTGCACATGCGCGAGCACCGAAACCCAGAAGTAGCCCGTTCCGGTACATCCAGGTTCGGCGCAGTGCACAACCTGAAAATGCGCAACCTGAAGCGTCTGTAACTCGAGGTATGACTGTATGCTTTTCGAGGGTGCCTCCATTTAAAAAAAAAATATCCCCAGCTGGGCACGTCACTAGTGCTCATGAAAAAATTCTCACTCACAAGAAGCCGTCTCTTGCGGCAAAAGCAACAAAAGGGACTTCAAGTCAGCTTAAAACATGGGTTGTCAATATGCACTTCTGGTCTTACATGCAACTAGATGGCGCCCACAGGATCCCATTCTCCTATCCCTTACTGACATTGTTGTTGTTGTTGTTTAGTCGTTTAGTTGTGTCCGACTCTTCGTGACCCCATGGACCAGAGCACGCCAGGCACTTCTGTCTTCCACTGCCTCCCGCAGTTTGGTCAAACTCATGTTTGTAGCTTCAAGAACACTGTCCAACCATCTTGTCCTCTGTCGTCCCCTTCTCCTTGTGCCCTCAATCTTTCCCAGCATCAGGGTCTTTTCCAGGGAGCCTTCTCTTCTCATGAGGTGGCCAAAGTATTGGAGCCTCAGCTTCACGATCTGTCCTTCCAGTGAGAACTCAGGGCTGATTTCCTTAAGAATGGATAGGTTTGATCTTCTTGCAGTCCATGCAAGAGTCTACTCCAGCACCATAATTCAAAAGCATCAATTCTTCGGCGATCAGCCTTCTTTATGGTCCAGCTCTCACTTCCATACATCACTACTGGGGAAACCATAGCTTACTGACATTAAATTTGAAAATTAGAATGCTACAACAGAAGAGGTTTTCTACTGCATTGAGGGAGCAGGATTTGGAGGGGTTGTGATTGGGACCTGGGGAGTAACTCCCTCCAAGCCTAACTGTTGCAGGGTTGTTGTGAGTTTCCTGGGGGTTGCAGCTGGGGGGGCGGGGGGGGATGATTAACTCTTGCCTCCCCAGTCGGACTCTCCAAAGATCACATGCCTTCCCCTTATGCTTGAAAGAAAAGTGCAAAGACTTTTTTTCAAGCCTAATTGTTGGGAGAATAAGAGCAGAGGAATAAGAAACTATGCATAGATGATTTCACCACCCCTCATCTACACTGACAAGCAAAGGTTCTGCACAGGCAAGGATGTTTTCCCAGCCCTACCTGGAAATGCCAGAAAGCAGCCTTCAGTTTATCAAACACAGCTCTGTTCTCTCCCTGCCTCTCTCTGCCTCAGCTGCAGGTCACAGTCTCCAGATCACTCCCCACCTTGGGAGAAAAATAAGAAACCAAGACTGTTGGATTTGCCAGCCCTCCCTATGAGTGGGGAGTGGGTGGGAGGGCGGAATAGAGAACCATGAGGTTGGCTTCTTGACCGGCAAGTTTCAGGTGCAAACATTAAGAGGGATTTGTTGCCCTTACTCAAAAAACAACCAGCGTGGGCGGGCAGGAGGTGCAAGAAGAGCCGCCTGCTTACTTCTTAATTTAATTTGCTGCTCTATCATGCCTTGAAGCACTGTGTGCATTTAGCTGCCTCCTCACCGCCACACACACAAAGACACACAAACTTCACTTGGAAGAGAGTAAAACAAATATTTTCCATCTCGCCACCTAAGCTAGCAGATGGATCGGCCTGGGTTCATCTAGCACTTTAATATTATATATACCACAGATATATATTCTGGTTAAATAAGAGCAAGCAACATCATCGAGATTGCAAAGGCTCTGCCCCTCTCATTCCAGAGCAGCTTGTGCCATTTTTAAGGGTGAGGCTATTGGCTCGATGAAGCCCACTTTTCACAACAGGTACATGAAGCATCAAGACTCCAAATAAGAGATTATTGGGGCAACTGTGTCTGACTTCCACAAAGTGCCTGCAGAGAGGTTTTTTGGTTAGGGCAGGAAGGGTGTGCATTGGCCTTTTGAAAGGAGTGGGGCAAAATGCACACAGAAAAGGCCTGCCTTCTTGGTGGCAGTTCCGCAGATTCAGAACTAATTTACTTCCTTTGAATGGTGGCACCAAATTGTTCAGGACATTAAAAAAACACACACCAAAAAACCACCAAAACACACACACACAGGATTGCAAGGAACTTCAAAAGGCTTTCTGCAAACTGAATGGAAAAGTTGTGGAAAGTCACAAGTTCCCCCATCTTAGCCTTAAATGATCTCATGCAGAAGTGATAGTGAAGAGGAACATCAGAGGGAACCAACCAGTAACCCTCCAAATGTTGATAAGACTCCAAATTCCATCAGTATACATTCACCTAAATTATCTGCAGAATCAGCCCTTTTACAAGTGCCTTATCACTTTGATTTCACACTTGTAAGGAATCCTTCATTGTGGCAGCAGCTACACTCTGAAACTCCCTGCCCATTGGTATTAGACAAATGTCTTTGCAGTACTGTTTTTGGTGCATGCTAAAAACTCCCCTTTCCGCCATGAATTTGTCTAAATTGGTGGCCATCTTACCACCAAAATTGGTGGTAAAATTGGTGGCCATCTTACCTTGTAGGAGCAAACTGTGCACAGACAAAGTCAGAACATTGATCCCTCTAGCTCACTATTGTCCACATTGACTGACTGTAGCTTTGAACAATTTTAGGCAGGGGACATTCCCAAATCTACCCGATAATGCCAAGGATTGAACCTGGAACCTTCTACATGCAATGCAGGTGTTCTGCAACTCAGCCACCGTCCTCCCTCTAATGCCTTGCAATGTCATGAAGAAAAGACTGTCCCTGGGCATGTGCAGACTGCAGCACATGCAAGATGGATTCTCACCCATCTTGCCTTCCCTCGCACCAATCTCCAAATCCAGCAAAGATGGACGTGTGAAAATGACACATGCACACACACATATGGACCATTTGCATGGGATATTGTGCTTCTTATTAACATTGTTGAAATATTTTTTGTGTTGTTGCTTCACTCTGGGACTGAAACAGGTGGCTGCCGAAGACACCCTCTTACTTGGAAAACAGATTCATAGGTCCAATAGTATCATCACTGTAGGAGTGAAAGGGAGCGGCAGAAACAGAAATAGACCAGAGTGGCAGCTCTCTCTGCTTTGCTGTCCCTGTTTACCATCACACCTCTGCATATTCGCTTGGCGAAGGAAAGCCTGCCAGCAGATGGAGTTGTGGGCTTGCAGTGGAAGGTTGCTGAGCTTGGCCACCTGAGCGCAACCATCACGGTGATGCATCGCCACCTAGAGTCCCAACACAGCATCTCAGGAACCACAAGGCATAGGCTCCCAAACAATACAGGGCTCAGAATTCATGCAGATCGTTTTAAGCTCTACAGCTGGTTAAGGCATGGCAGCACAGCAGAAATCTGATGTGGTGTAGTGGTTAGAGTGCCAGACTTGGACCTGGGAGACCAAGGTTCAAATCCCCACTTGGCCATGAAGTTCACTAAGCCCTGGACCAGTCACGGCCTCTTGGCCTAACCTACCTCACAGGGTTACTGTGGAGATGGAGGAGGAGGAAGAATCATGTATGCTACCTCAAACTCCTTGGAGGAAAACGCAGGATGCAAATGCAATAAATAAGGAAATGAAGTAGCTATCTCAGGTGATTGCACCGGTCTTCTCCAGAGAGCAAACTGGATTCCTGCTTCCCATTGTTATGCCTGGCAAATTGTCACACCGAGAGCCAGTGTGCTGTAGCGTATTAAGGTAAAGGTAAAGGGACTCCTGACTGTTAGGTCCAGTCGTGGCCGACTCTGGGGTTGCAGCGCTCATCTCGCTTTATTGGCCGAGGGAGCCGGCGTACAGCTTCCGGGTCATGTGGCCAGCATGACTAAGCCGCTTCTGGCAAACCAGAGCAGCGCACTATTTATCTACTTGCACTCTGACGTGCTTTTGAACTGCTAGGTTGGCAGGAACAGGGACCGAGCAACGGGAGCTCACCCTGTTGCGGGGATTTGAACCACCGACCTTCTGATCGGCAAGCCTTAGGCTCTGTGGTTTAACCCACAGCGCCACCCACGTCCCTGCTGTAGAGCATTAAGAGTGCTGAAATAGGATGCGGGTGACCTAACTCAGGCATGAAGTGCACAGACAGTCACTCAGCCTAACCCGTTTCACGGGATTCTGATAACAGGATTCAAAACAAGGAATCATGCAACTGCATGGTACATTTTTAAGTAAATAGCAGTAGCAGAGTGGGAAGATCTGGACCATAGGAAGGCCCTTTAATCAATCACACAGAGTTACTAACTCTGTGTTTGTCGTCAGTTCTGTTTCAGCCCCAACAGAACCAGCCACCATCAGGAGCAACCCAAATTTCCATGTGATTCATTGTTCTGCGTATGCACTCGCTTGGAAGGAAGCCAGATCTGTGCATGGACTTGTGCAGGGCTGTAAAGGCACCTTCCCTGTTCTCTCGCCTTGAGGTCGGGCAATCATACCCTGGACAAAGAAAAGGGTCAAAATATAATTGCAAGGCTGTCTGGGAAGAATTGCTAGAAACCGTGGAGGGTGGGGCAGGGCGAGAGAAAGTTCTCGTTCTCGGGTCCTGCTTGCTGTTTCCCACAGGCATCTGGTAGGCTGCTGTGAGGACAGGATGCTGCACTAGGTGGGCCACTGGCCTGATCCGGTACAGCTCAGCTCACATTCTTAGGCAAGTGCCAAAGCAGCGAGGACAGTGGGATTGTGCCTTGCGAGACAGTCACATTCCAGGGATGTTGCATATATGCAGGTACGCGCATACTCAAACCACCGCCGTGGAACTGTCGTGAACATCCTTACCCTTTCCAGAACTGGGCTCTGAGCAGGCCTTGCTCCCCAAAAGCAGAGAGCTTCTAAGCTCAGACTTGCTTACCCAACCCTTGGAGGCTCTCGCGAGCTGTCGCAAGGTTGCCTGAGTTCCCGCCACAGCCTCTAAGAGGAGGTAAGCAAGTCTGAGAGCTTGAAAGCTGTTTCTGGGCTGGGAAACCCGTGCAAGAAGACCTTTGAAGCTCTCCACCTTTGGAACTGACAGAAAGGGCATTCAAACCCATCAGCCGCCTCCTCCTCTGTGAACCTGTAGCCCAATAGTCTAGCCTTTTATATACAGAGCTGTAGCATCTCGTTTACATTGGATACGCACACTGCTTACTGGTACTGTAAATGAAGGAGACCTCTCCCTTCCATCCATTGAAATGGGTCGCTATTGGGAAGGGGCTTGCAGAGATAATTCATCTTTTCCCCCATTTTTCCTCCCCTCCGCATTTCAGAGAACAATTAAAAGTGGTGGAGAGATCAGTCCATGTCACCCAAACACCGTCCTGTCCTTTTCGGAAACAAGAGCCTTTGCCATGACTGAACAGTTTATAATACCCGTTCTGTGTGTGAATATGTATAGGTTTGTGTTTGCATGAATACAGGCGCCCAAAACTTGGATCTAGAGGACAATATGCACGTTTAGACCACGTTGGTGCATAAAGAGGGCACTGCTGCATACAATCAGCTACGAAAACGGAGTCCTGTTTATACTTAAAATGAACACCTGCACCAAATTAAGGAAATTGTGAAGTGCTGACATACAAAGCACTTTATGTTTTCCTTCAAAATTATAGGAAGGGATAATTACAATCAAACCACTTTAAATCCTTTAATTGCCATGCTGCAACCATTCCTCATAGGGGAGTTGCTCCATCCTCTTGATCACTTTGGTTGCCCTTTTCATCATCATTCACCCTGTGAAGTGGCCTGATTCTGTTTAATGAACAGTCAGCAACTACCAGAGAGCTGTGCCGGGTGGGGGAGAGGCTGTACTTCACTGGCCAGTGCAGCTTTCCATTTCCCCCCTTGGGCTGCTGCCCTGCCTGCTCCCTTGCCATAAGCTCAAGAGTCTTTCCTCTTCTCTCTAACCACCCCCTTACTAAAAAAAAATCAAAAAATCAAAAGATTTGAGCTCTGAAATACTGAAAGCAAAATTAAAACCAAAGCAGTGCAAACTTAATTTATTCTGAGCACTGAATTTGGAGCTTCTCAGGAGAGAATTGGGATTGGTAAATGTTTCGGAGGAAGTACACACACACACAGCACTGGTGAAAAAGAACTCAAAAAAAGCATACCAGTTTAGAAACATGATCCTGTTAATTCTCACACAGGAGAAAGAAAATACAGGGATTATTTCAAGCAGCCTTATCCAACCTGGTGCCCTCCAGGTGGTTTAGGCTACAACTCCAGGGCTGGTGGTAGCTGTAGTCAAAAATATCTGCGGGGCACCAGGTTGAAGAAAACCGAATTTCCATGGTTTACATGTGAATTGTCAGTTGAGAACCTTCATTTTGGCAAAGAAAATCCACCCAAGCAGTGCTCAACAGTCTACTTCCCAAATCACAGCAATCGTTAAAAGCTCTGAATCTTTGTTTGCAGCTCTATGGAACACGGCTTGGTTCTCCAACTGTCTGTGCAAAGGGTCACAACCACCAAACCCACACCCCGCACGCCTCTAACGCTGCAGCGAAAGCCGGAAGAACGTTCCTCAACAAGAAAGACCAACGCGGAGGTCGCCAAAAGAGACGGCGCCGCCAATTCAGCTGTTGTACAAAGGCACGACCCTTGCGATCTCTTGCCTACAAATGGGGCAACGGGGAGGCTGCGGCAGCGCCTGGTAGCACTTGTCGCACGAGCAGACGTGCCCGCACTCGAGGAACACACAGGAGCGGGCGTTGCTCAGGCAGACGACGCATGCGTTCAGCGTGTCCCCACCCGCCGCGATCATCTCCTGCACCTGACGCAAGTGCTGCTTCTCCCGGTGATGGCGGTACTGCTTGTGGAGGACGAAGAAGAGCACGGCGCACGTGGCAAAACCAAACAGTAGAGTCAGGACCTTCCAGAGACGGACGCTCGATTCTTCCTTCTGGAGCAAGGACTCGAAATCTAGGCTGCTTAGGTAATAGCGCATCCCCTGCTTGGGGGGCTGCAGCCTGATGGTGTTGTTGTCCAAGACCAGCTCACCCACCCCGGTAAGCGCCGCCCCCACCTTCAGCATCTCTTCGGTCTCCTTGATGCCTTTGGGGCGCTCCCCGCTGATGTAGTGGCCAATCACGTCCGTGAAGGACTGGACGGACGGGTGGAACTTCTCGTACACTGTCTCCAAACTGAGCTCGGCAGCGTCCAGGGGTTTCAGCACCCTCACGGCGACGTCGGCTCCTCCCTCCTGGGGCACCATATCAAAGGCTGTCGTGTTGGTCCTCTGGTGAATGATCTTCTCGTAGTCGCTCCTGGGGAACGAGGACCCAGCAAAAAGGTTTAAAGCGGCAGCAGAAACACAGAACGGGTTGCCCACTTAGCTGGGCCCACCTGCTGCACACATAAAGGTTTGCCCGGGAACAGGTCCTAACATTTCGGTCTACAGAAACTTAATGAAGAATTTGATTGAGTTTGCTGGAATTTGCTTGCACTTCTCTTCCCTCCCCTTCCAATAACATGACTATTCAGATCAGGGACAGGGCAGGTCTATGGCCCTCAGGCCTCTCATCAAGCCATACATCTTCCAAAGTTGCACCCTTCCCTCAGCATTCTTGCCTGGTTGGAATGAATTCTTGAACTATGATCATGCTACTTCCTTCTCTCAATGGAGGACAGAGTGTGCGTAAAATCTACCCTGCTATACCCACCTCTGGTCCAAACGGTTCCCTGACCCTGTTTCCAACTGCAATGCAATTGTCACAAACTGTTTGGTTTTCGTCTTTTGTTTGCTTTTCATTGACACTTCGCCTCACTCTTTACATCTCTCTCTCCCCACCCCCTATCTGCCCATTGAGAATGATCCTTTACGCTATACCAAAATGGACTTTTGCCCACAAAACCTTATGCCGTAACAAATGTATTAGTCTTTAAGGTGCCACAACACACTCTGATTAAACTTTCTAGGTGCTAGATATAGACTTTGAAAAAACCGGGGGATCTTTTTTTTAGCATGGGGGCTGCTTTTCTGGCACAGAAGCCAGTTTTTTTTATATACACAACTCTCCATCTTGGCAAGCTAGAGGCATTCTCACAGGAGCACATTCCAGCCAGGCAAAAGCACTCAAGGGGGGCCAGAGCAAGCCTGGGGAGGGGATATAGCCTGGGGAGAGCCCTGAGAGCCAGAGGAGTGCATATAGGACAGCATGCAGACTCTACCCTGATAGAGATTGAAAGGTGGATTATAATAATCTGAATGGCACCTGGCCTACCCTACTGATTAAGCCGCATACTTCAATAAAGGCTCTTGCCTCACACAATACATTAGTGGAAGCAACAACTCTCTTGCCCCATTTTCAAGTCTGGGGGTGAAATGTACCTACCAGAGGTGCGTGGTTCGGTTCCACACTATCTTGTGCTCCTGCAGTGTTAGCCTCTGAACCACTCCCTTGCAGTTTTCCACAAACTGACTGTTGAGGGTTTCCTTAATAGACCGCACTACACCTATTGAATGGTGGAGGGAAGAAAATACAGCCGAAAAGAGCTTAATTGCACACCTGAAGACTCACCACAGTTTAACAGAAACAACAAGAGCAATAGGAACCCATTAAATTGCCCACAGGTCTAAGGACTATGCAATGCAGGGACAGCCATGATCACTGGTTGAAGCTGATGGGAGTTGCATTTTAGTGTGCACGTTATACCATAATCCTCCCTGACAGATGGAGCAAACTAGACACCTAATGGCAAACACTCATACATGCTTCCCACCCCCATTACCAGCAACCCACAAGACTCACAAACCCTACCTTCTATTACTGCATAAGGGACACACTTTCCAGGCGCTTCCATAAGGATAGTCTTCAAATCCTGGTCTAGGGTGACTTTTTTCGCTCCCTGGGTTGAGGAGGGAATTAAACATTGGTAAGAGCCTGTCCTTCACTCAACATCTTTGCACAGGTCTACTTTGCGTAGGAATTAATTGACTACAACCCATAAAACAATAATTGTATAACACCCACACACACATTCCTTTCTCGCCTTTTGAGATTTCCTCCCTTCGTTTGGCATTTGTAGTTTTTGGATCCAATATACTTTTAGTTTATGATGTTCATAACAGGCTTTACCTTTTATAAATTCAACATTTAAAGGCTGTTGCAGCTGCTCCAGATACTTTTCAGTTGAGAAGCAGAACAGACATTGAAAAAATACTGAATATATAAAATTAAAAATAATGGTTATCTGTGGCCCTGTTCTAAGCAACAACTGACCTTCAGGCTGTGAACGATTTTTGACTTTTGCCTGTAAATGGCATACAGAATTGCGGTGACAGCTGAACTGGTTGCCAGGAGGATCACCTGTCCCGTCGAAGGGCGCCCGGCAGCATCCATTGTGATAATCTAACTCTGGTATATATGCCTAGAAAGAGAAAAATGAATGGTTTGGGGCTCTTTAGTCAGAAAGCACAAAGGGTTAGAAATAACCTAGGCTCTCCTCTCTGCAACACTATATCCCCCAAAACTGCCCAATCCTATTTCAATACTTTACTCCTATGTCTATACATGCCTTATCTTACCCACAAGTCATATTATACGCCTCAGAGTATAATATGGCAACAACCTTCAAGAGTCCACACACAGCAAGAACAGACTGAGGGAAATTTCTCTCGGCATAGTGATATTTTGAAAGAGAGATTTCTTCAGATATGTAACAATTCTGGAAACAAATAGCACATAATAGCCTGTGCTAGTATCGAGGTTGCTTTCGGCTACTGTAAGCTGAATTAAAAAAAGAATGCAACTATCCAGCCTGGATACAGTAACTGTGAAAGCACCCCAATAGGTGCTTATAAATGATTCTTATGACTTGAAGAATTCTCTCTGCAAGCTGTCTCCTCATTCATTATGACAACCTTTTATAACACTAATATTTAAAACAATATAGATGGCTGCTAGTTTCCGCCCTGTTCATTTGTGGGTCCTGCTCAACTGAAAATTTGCCTTTTTTACTATTTACTATTCTCTAGATGTGGATTCTTGATTTGAATGCGTTTATCTTTTTCTTTGTATTATATTTTAATTGATTTTCAAATATATACACAAACTTCAAATACAACATCGTATTCAGAAACAATGTGATTTTTCTCATTTATTATAAGTATTTGTGTGCAGCTTTTCCTCTTTAAATTTTACAAAGCAGCTCACATAGATTCATTAGACCCCCATGTAGCCTAAAATCAATCAAATCATCCTACAATCATAAAACAGGAAGAAATAGTCACTCTTTCATAAGATCAAAAATTAGCAGTCCCAGCAGGTCACAAATCTGCCATTAAAAGTTTGGTTAAGATGGTAGTTTTAACCTGGCATACCAAGGAGGTGAATGTTCACTACTGTTTATTTCTTTTTATTACCCACCTCGGGAATTTCATTGGCTATCCACTATTCTTAAAGCAAGGAATATTGTAGGCCCTCAAAGACTAGAAGATTTATTGTGGCACCAGTTTTCGCAGATTATAATCTGTTTTGTCAGTTAGATACTCATGAAGGACAACATTTTATACACTTGATGAAGGGGTTGTAGACCACGGAAGCAGATACTGCAATAAACCCATCAAGGTGGCACAATACACAATGCCATCTCAAATACAACTGCTGCCTCAGAAAAAAAACCCTCCAGTATCCAGCTCTCCAAACCACCTTCCAGTCACTAACTTATAAAAGTAATCAGACTAATCAAGTTCAAATCCCTCCCATACTCAGCCATCAAGCTCAGCTGGTGACTTCAGGTCAGCCACAATCTCTCAGGCTACCCTACCTCACAGGGTTGATGGGAGGACAAAATTATAGGGTGGAGGCAGGAGAGAACCTTTGCATACTCTCTGAGCAACAGGGAGTAAAGGGATATAAATGTAATAATGCAACAAGCAGAGCTCTACCGTACTAGGCCAGAGGCCCATCTAGACCAGCATTGTGCTTCTCAAAATGGGGAGATCACAAACAGGGGCTGTGTACCACAGCCCTCTTCCAGATGGTTCCACAGTTTATCTTCTCCTTCATGAAATTTGGCTCATCTCACTTTAAAGCTGCTTGAGGCAGGAGTCTATGCTCAAATCATGTGGCAGGCAGTTCCACAAGTGAAGGACCAGTCTCTTCTGCTAGTCAGTTCATGTCCCTTTCCTGTAATACTGTGTATCAGTACAGCTACAACGGCCGCACCCCCAAGCTGCCAATACCAATCTCAGGATTCCCCAGGGCAAGCAAGCCACCCCTAAAAGAGACTCCACCCCTAAGCCCCCTATCCCCAGGGTAACACAGGAGGCCTCCACCATATCCGGCTCCAGAAAAAGGGATTCTCTCCAGATAGCATTCCTACCCCTATTTTGTGTCTTCCTCCGACCTACTTCCGGGAAGGAAATTTTCTTCCTGTCGACGTCTGATGACGTCAAAGAGCCCCCAAAGGATGTTTTTCATAGAATTTCAGGGCGCTGCCTAGAGCGACGCGAACCTCGAACATCCGTTCGCTCGGCTCATGCAAATAACCCCTGAACCATAGACTTAGAAAAAAATGATAGACTGATCACTCCTGTCTTTAGACGCATAACGTCCTGGCTCCTATTGCCACTTTTTACTTTCGAGGCGGGAGAATGGTGCTAACAAACGATGCCGTTGGGGGAATCTAGAACAGTAGCCGAGCGGCCTCTCCCTTCCCAGGCCCGAGCGCCCTTCCAAAACAGGCCGTGGCTGTTCACGTGACCTCGTTGCTCCCGCAGCGGCCAATCCGGCCTTCAGAAGTTAACCATTTGATGCGAGGCGGGTGGAGGACCTCCGTTGACAGACAAGCGACGAGAGAGGAAGTCCCGCCTCGGGACCCGCCTGTGAAGCGCGACTCTTCTATTGTTTCCGCCTCTGTGCCCGGGAGGAGGCGGGGCCGGAGAAGCGGCTGAGGGACGCCGTCCTTGTTGAAGCTTTATTGTTCCTCCTCCCTCGCGCCCACCTTCGCCCGTGTCCGCCGCCGCGCGGCTCCCAATAAAGGTAACCATGGCAACGGCAGCCGGCCTAGGCGCCCGATTTAGGCCTTCTTCGCCGTATCCCAATTCGTCTCTCCTTCACCCGACCGGGGAGGGTGGGGGCCACGAAGAAGATGATTGCTCTGGCTCTGGGCAGGCCCCTGCGTTTGGCTTCTGGGTGGGCGTGAGACCCCTTCGGGAGGCCGCCGCCTGGCTCGAGCGGGCGAGGGAGAGAGCGCGCCCGGGTGGGAGGCCTCGTCCGGGACAAGCCCCTCGGGAGGCTGGTGCTGCTGGGGGGGGGGCTCTGCGTCCGCCCCCTCGCAGCTGGCCACCGGCCACGCATCTCCCTTGAAAGGGCACTCGGCCCAAGTTGGGCTCTGTTAGGCTGTGAGACATGGCAGGGAATGAGGGAGGAAAGATGCCTCAAGGCTGGAGCATCGCTTTCATTATTGTCCCCCCTTCCCAGTCCCTTTCTTGAGCTGTTTCTTATCACAAGCCGCTCTGGGAGCCTTTTTGTAGGGGGAGGGGGACAAACACCACAAACTCAGGCCCATCACATGTTTCCAATACATGACTTCCCTTCAAGAATCCTGGGAGCTGTAGTTTGCCTCTCAAAAGACCTGCAGTTCTCCAAACTGGAGCTTCTTTGGGTGAACCATGGGCAGCTCCGGCATGGTGTAACCTGGCATCGTTTGTGGGACTTTGCCTTCCTCAAGGAGCTTCCCTTGAGTGGGAAACTAAAGGTCCACAGAACAGCACTGGGCTGTTTGAAAGCTCCTGCCCCCAACAGGCCCATGCTTCTCTTTAACTCTACCATTTCAGATATTTAAGAAGGAGGTAAAAGTAAAAGGTAAAGAAACCCTGGATAGTTAAGTCCAGTCAAAGGTGGCTGTGAGTTTGTGGCTCTCATCTCGCTGGCGTTTGTCCACAGTCAGCTTTCCGGGCCAAGTGGCCAGCATGACTAAAACCACTTCTGGTGCAATGGGACACCGTGACGGAAACCAGAGCACACAGAAACGGCGTTTACCTTTCCACCACAGCGGTGCCATTTATCTCCTTGCACCAACGTGCTTTCAAACTGGAGCAGTACTGGGCTTCTTGCAAAGATTGCTTTCAAATGCTGTTGCACTGCTCTTTGAACCTCCGAAAACCAGGCTCTACATAGTGCAAGAGGGCAGGTCCCTGCCCCAAGGAGCTTACAGTCTGAAGTTTAACACATAGGAAGCAGCAGAGGCCGGGGACAGGGGAACAAAACCAATTTGTATCCCCTTAAGATGGCCCCCCTAGGCTTCCTTACATGTTGAGGTTTGCAGTAAGGAATGAGAGCCAGGAGGTTGAGCCAGAAAATGTAGATTTTGAGGAAGGATTGGAAGGAAGGCAAGTGTGACACAGCAGACAGAACTAGAGAGCAGAGCAGAGGTCTGTAAATAGTAATACCCTGTTTGGGGAAATACCTTCTTACAGTTGGGTGTCACAGGTGGAAAGCAGTAGTGTCCCAAGGCTGTTCACCTTTGTTTTTGGCAACGCCACAGGTTTGATCACAATGATAGTTTGGGGAAGGGAACAAGTGCAGTCCACGCAACTAATTCGCTGCTCTTCTCATCTGCGTATAGCTGATTGGGAGCAAAACTATACAGAACGTGAAGGGAGCAGAGACTTCCAGGGAGCTATGGATCTTCCAAACTACAGCCAGCAACTACTTCAACAGCTCCATACACTCTGCAGGGAACAGCAGTTCTGCGACTGTAACATCTTGGTTGGGACGATGCATTTCCGAGCGCACAAGCTTGTGCTGGCAGCAGCCAGTGTGTTGTTCAGGTCTGTGCTGGATGGCACAGACACAGTCTCCATTGATGCTTCTGTGGTGGCCCCAGATGAATTTGCTCTCCTGCTAGAAATGATATATACAGGCAAGCTGCCTCCTGGGAAGCACAATTTCACCAACATCATATCTGTGGCAGACAGTCTGCAGATGTTTGATGTGGCTGTCAGTTGCAAAACCCTTCTTGGGGACCTTCTGAGCTTTCCAAGTCAAGAAGAAGTGCTGAGGGACATTTCTGTTCAGGCAGGAGGTGCATCTAGTAAAGGTGTTGCCACTTTGGACAGTTCTCACGCTGCAAAACTCAGTGTCAAAGTGATGTTGCATCCTGAGCAGGTTTCTGCTGGCTCTGCAGATTCTGTGGACACCACCAGAGTACAAGGAAAGAGCACATGTCAGGAAGCTTTAGAAAAGGAAACTCAGCTTCCTGATTCTCATTGCCAGGATCCCAAAGTTCTCCTCCCTCTGTGTCCAGGTGGCCAGAGCATTTGCAAGGAATGGGAGAGCACCAAACTGCCAGAGGAGAAAGACCTGGTTGGAGGTACAGGTGAGAGCGTCAGCTTGACATTGCCTGCTCCTAATAAACTATAGAGTAACTTTGCTTGTTGTAATTCTACCCAGTGGACTGTTTCATACATGTATGTACCTTGTCTGACAGCCGTGAGGTCAATTAGTGAACTGACTCAGTTGAAAAGTTTGCATTTGACTCTGTGTAGACATCCTTGTTTGTTGTGCTTTCCCTGTGATGGCTATTTCACAAATGGAAGTCATCACTTGATGCTGTGAGCTGCTGCTCCTGTTGCAAGCCAAAAGCCAAGAGCTTCTGCCTGTGTCCGTGCATGCTTTCCCCCTTGTCTGCAAGAGGAGGGAAATGCACCATCTTAATCAGGAGTCCCAGGTGGGAAAAGCAAAGCTCTTCCCAAGAAACTCCTCCAGCAGCACCTATTAGGTAATTAAGACGTTTTGGTTTTTTAGCATAAACATTCCCACCAGAATGCTTCCTTGCACTCTTTTGTGCCGGTTTCATTTGTGACTCACTTCCCATGAAACATCCCAAAGCAATTTAGCAACAAGGCATCAACAGTAACAAAGAAAAAAGGAGTACAATTTCCAGATGAATAAAGGCTGGGATAAACATCTGCACTTACAAGGCATTTTGGAAGGAGGTCTTCAATAGATGCCAACATGGAATGCACTCCCAGATGAAATCTGCTGCAGAGTGCAGTGATCAGCTGGGCACATATATCCATTACATATGCTTGGTGTGCACAGTATGCTTGGTGAATAATTCTCAGAAGAGGAAGACACTAGCCCCCTGCTATCATCCTGCTTCCACTGGCCTTTCTCCCTTTGACTTTCTGGGCTTCCTCTTTTCATAGGAAGCTCAGAAGAGGTGAAGCCTACAGCTGCTGTGCCCCAGGAAAGTAAGGAAGAGCTTCTAAAGGATTTGACGCAGCTGAGGCCTATCCAAGGGCTCTTGGACACATCAGAGGATGATGCTTTCCTCTCTGGGGTAGAAAAGCAGGTAAACTGGAAAAAGGGGAAGGCAGGAGCATGCCCCTGTCTTTTTGCCACTCCCTTCTTACCCACAACACCCTTCCCTCTCCCACTAATGCCTCCTTCCTTTATGCCGAGGAATTTGGCCTAGTACTTAATTCTATGTCAAGGAGGTAGGCAGAGTTGCCCAGTTCACTTCATGATGGATAGCTCAGTTAGTTAGAGCATGGTGCTGATAAACCAAGGTTGCAGCTTCGATCCCCGTATGGGACAGCTGCATATTCCTGCATTGGAAGGGAGTTGGGACTACATGATCTCAAGGTCTTAAGCTGGATTCATGCATTAGCTGCTGCTTCTGTCAGTTATTTTCAATCAGTTTGTCTTTTTTAAATGTTTATCATATATTACATTTATATATCTTTTGTAAGATACCTTGAAAGAGTTTGTACCCTAATAGGTGGTATATAAATGAATTAAATAGATAAGTTAGGGCCAGGTTTTCCCAGTTTGCATTGCTCTTGATAGCTATTAAGCATCGGTGGTGCCTTTGCACAGAATTGGTGCCCGACTGAAATATTTCCTGGAATGCCCAGATCCTGTCACTGCCAAACATGCCTGGTTAGATTTTCAAAACATACTTGAAATAGTGTATGTGTTTCAAAATTTCAGCTTCAACAAACTGCATCAAAGTGTGTATGGGGGCGGGGGAGTATTGCATGTGCGTTTACTACGTTTCTCAGCACCTCCTGCTTAGCTGTGTAATTTTCCTTGCAGGCTGCCATGGACTGCTCTGAGGGCAGCTCACCCAGGGACTCTGCAGAGAATCTGTTCAAGGAGGAGAAGATCCTGAGCCCAGAGGCCCTGTCAAAGTTTCTTGGGGCCCTGAAAGCTCCTTTCCCTGGCCTGGGTCTCCTACTGGACCGTTGGGTGGCTGCAGCAGTTGGTTCTGACAGCACAGGTATCCTTGGGGTGACAATTTGGCGGTGGTGGGTGTTCAGAAAAGGCTTTGCAGGCTATGGCCCCAACTGAGCTCTCGCTCAGCATCATGGAACAGAGGGTTCTTACCCCCCACCTCGTCCAACGAGGCCTCAGATGGTCTTTGTGACATGCAGGAGAGTCTTCACCCACAACATAGACTCTTTCTGCATACAGCTGGTCTCCTTGCATGCTCAGGATGGCCTGTTCCTACATGTCCTCTAGTCTAGACTTGAAACCATCCCATCTGGGTTATCCAGGCTCCAAGAGACAGAGATTTCTCACAATGGGGAGCACCTAATGGGGCAGGGAAATGGCATGACTGTTGGGAAGCTGAGGCTCTGCAGTAGCCCTCTAGTTGGTAATTTGACACCCCACCCTACCCCGTTTCCATAGTTGGCTCTAGTGACAGCATTGCCACAGAAATACTACTGAGGCATCGCAAGCTGATTTCCGAGGCCCTCCAGCAGGGAGCTGGTCTAGAAGAGGAGTTGCCACCAGTAGAAGCAGACCTGGCCAAACCAGCCAAGGAGGTTCAGGATGCTGTCCCTGGATGCCAGGTGTGTATATCTCAGGTGTGCTAAGTCTGTACCAGGATGTCTGCTGGGTAGATTCAGACAACCAATGGCCAGGTGAATGTGTGCTTCACTGATTGGTCGTAACCCCATCGCAACATCACCCCCGATGACTAGCAAAGACTTGGTGCTTCTTTATCAAATGCATTATTAGCTTATGTGATTCATTGCCACAAGATACAAATGGACACATTCAGGGAGGAAGTTGATCATCAACAGCCCTCCACCACTGTAGCTCAACAGAGCTTCTATGTTGCATTTCATTTTGGTTATTTATTTATTATCTACACATGAAAGCCATCCCTTGCCGTATAGGCTCTCAGGGCATGTTTAGGAGTCAATAAATGACTGCGGTTCGACAGGGCACGGCTGCTGTCTTTTCTGTCCCTGCTTGGCAGCTCCCAGAGGCATGTGGCTGAACTTGCTGGACCTTCTGGGTTGATCTAGTCCCCCGTGCCACACATGAGGAGCATCTGCACCTGCTTGGGCAGCCAGTGGAGAGGTCAAATAATCCTGCCATGCGGCAGGGTAGGGGGACTCTCTTCATTGTGTGTTTCTTCTGTGGCTTTTCCCAGCTGGTGAGCACTTGCCTGCAGGAGATGGCCCCTGCGACCTCCTGGAGGGCAGCTCTGAGCAGTGCCTGGAACAACAAGCCACTTCCTGCCACCCAGATCTGCCAGCTCCTCTGCAGCATTCAGGAGTCATTCCCAGGCCTGCAGACAGTGATGCAGGAACTACAGCAAGCTGGTGAGAATCTTTCTGCCTTGTATATGCCACTCTCTAGGCATGTGGTGGGGGACATGCCCAGCCCCAGCCTGCAATTGGCAACATACACATCTGTGTGCATGCTTGAGAGGTGCATTGTTTTGCAGTCAGTTTGGCAGAAGGCAAAGGGAGAGTGGGGGGAGCAGCTCACTGCAAAGCGACTCCCGCTGTGCGTCAGTTCAGGAATCCACAGCCAGGAGGCTGAATGCTGCCCAGAGTCACTCCCAGCTTCTTTCAGGGGGCTGCTGAGATGCTGGAGAAAATGGAAGCAGAAGAAGCCTTTCATTGCAGAGTAGAGGTAGCACTCAAAGGCCTACGGTCTTGGGTTGTTACATGAGAGGCCTGGTTGTTTTACAAGGGTCCAGTAGCGGGGAGCAGCCAGAGGAAAGTGTGGAAGACACTTTCACATGGCAGCTGATTTTGCCTGGTTTCTTCTACTTACTTCTACTGCCGTGGGGAGGAGGAGAGAGTGGTGCAGTCCATGGAAGCATTCTCTAACCCTGAAAACCCTGCTCAGTCCCCTGAAGGCGGCCCTGTTTAGGGAAGTTTTTAATGTCTGGTGTTTTATCGTGTTTTTAATATTCTGTTGGGAGCCACCCAGAGTGGCTGGGGAAATCCAGCCAGATGGGTGGGGTAGAAATAATAAATTACATTATTATTATTATTATTATTATTATTATTATTATTATTATTATAGATTCCACCAGACACAACCCCCCTTGCACCCTTGAGGCCTAGAAACTTGCTTAATTAAAGGTAGAATAGATTTTCAGGTTTTTAAATATTATTATCAATCAACTTCTACACAATCATCCGAAGACAACATACAGGAAAAACAGGAATTTTTTTTTAAAAAAAAAAACAGATACACCAAAAACAAAAGTAAGACAATGCAATTTATAGACCCTTGTAGCAGAAACCCATTTCTGCTGTTGCTGAGCTGTGCAGTGCATGGGAAGAGTGGTGTCCCCCTCAGGTGCAGGCATGTCCTTGCAGGATTTCTCCTTCCTTTCAAGCCGCCTGACCTTGAGGTAGTTGATCCTCGTTGCCCAGCCTATCTTGCACTTTCCAAGTAGCTTGAGGGAAGTGGTACAAGGTTTTGGCCTCAGGTGCTACAAAGATTAAAGCTATGTGACCTGCATATGTTGCACCCGTTCAAGTGCGCTTCAGAATTCCTATTGTCTTACACAGCTGGTGTAAGTTTTGCTTGGCAAGGGGGTAGATAAGAAGCTGAAGCAGTTGCTACTGCTGACCCCTCCTGGGAATTCCTCTGGAACTGTCCTGATGCTTGGAAGCACTTACTAGAAACTAGTAAGCTAGAAGCTAGAAACTTGACGCTTACAAAGGTTCTCTGGAAGCTGTGCTCAGCATATTGTTCTACAGATATTTTTGGCTCCTGCTGATGGCCCTGAAGCCACAGTCCACATGCCTCAGAGCGACTGTTTCCTTTTGTTCTTCCACAGGGCTCTTGACAGCTGTCGACGGAGGGAAGGCCAGTGTCTGGAAATGGAAGGTGAACAGCATGTCTCAGGTTGAAGCGGTGGGCAAAGCGGAGCCAAAGGGGGGCCGAAGCCCAGAGGCCCTCAAGGGATCCGCCTCCCCAAAGAGCTTTGCCTGCAAGGCCTGCGGGAAGAGCTTTCGCTTCTACTGCCGCCTGAAGGTGCACGAGAAGCGCTGCCGGGTGGCCCACCAGAAGCCGGCGCAGTGTCCAGAGTGTGGCGAGGCGAAGGCCTCCAAGGCAGAGCTGGAGAAGCACCAGGCGGAGGCTCACGGCAAGCTAGGCTCCTCCCTCCGGAAGAAGAAGCCCAAGAAGCCCCGCCTCCCCGTGGCCTGTGACATTTGTGGGCGGGAGTTTGCACACACATCAGGTATGGCCAGCCACAGGGCTGCTGGGAGCTGCCGGCTTCCCTTTTATCTCTCCATTTACAGTCAGGCCCTCTCTGCATTCAGAAGTGAAACCCCAGAGGTCCAGTCATCCTCTAGATTGGGGTTTCTCAAACTTGGGTCTCCAGCTGTTTTTGGACTCCCATCATCCCTAGCTATCTGGACCAGTGGCCAGGAATGATGGAAATTGTATCCAAAAGCAGGTGGCGACCCAAGTTTGAGAAACCCTTCTCTAGATCTAGATGCCTGCTGAGCCTGGCTGAGGCAGAGGGAGCAGGCTTGGCAGCCCATTTCAAAGCCTTGAGGCTGGAGAAGAAGCCTTGCTCCTCCTACTCTGCTTAGCCCAGTCTAGATGACTTTCTCTGGGCACATTGTGAGGGCTATGCGAATGAATGTCACTTCCTTACCATGCCCAAGAAAAACTTGAGAGAGGGCCCTTCCCACAGCAGGGACTTTTCCCAGCGTGAATCCCCTCCGCTGCAGCCCAGGCCCAGTTTGAGCAGGCGGTGGTGAGCAGCTCTGTGTCCCTCGAGAAGCTGATCTGAAAAGGCTGCACATGGTGTGCTGGGGAGCTGAAGGCTTCCCGCCTCACCTGCTGCTGTTTCCTTCTCCCTCCCCGCCTCCCCTCAGGGATGCAGTACCACAAGCTGACGGAGCACTTTGACGAGAAACCCTTTTCCTGCGAAGAGTGTGGTGCCAAGTTTGCGGCCAACTCCACGCTCAAGAACCACCAGCGCCTGCACACGGGTGACCAGCCCTTCGCCTGCAAGCACTGCCTGATGAGCTTCGCCCAGGCTTCGGCTCTCGCCTACCATACCAAGAAGAAGCACGCCAAAGGTGAGGCCAGGCGCCCCTCCGGGTCAGCCTCCGACCGCAGCAACTTGACAGGAGTCAGGGAAGCTAGCAAAGAACCGGGGGCCCTGCCGACACATGTCATTTCCCCCTGCACACCCAGGAGCTGCATCTCACGCAGCTCACTGCCGAAATGTGCCACACTGCCGAAATGTGCCAAGGCTCCCCAGTAGAGCAGGGGTTGGGCCGTGATGTGCTGCTGCACAGCAGGGCTGGGAGTCAGGGAAAGGCACCTTGGCAAGTAGCACTGAGCCCCTCTGTGTGGAGGAGGCCAAACTTCACAGGCTGCTGGGTACTGAAAGTTGGGGCGTATGAGTGCTTCCCTTGTGGGGCTACCTGGCCACAGGGAAGAGACTGACCTCATCACAGCTCCAAAGACCCCAAAGTGGGTTGCTGCCCTCTGTCCCTCAGCCACCTTTTTTGGCTCCTCTTGCTGTCTTTTCCAGCTGATCCCTGTCACTCTGAGACAGTGTTTGAGATTAGCCAGGTGTATTTTGCACCTGGCTTTTGAACACTTTCGACCAAGTGAATATGCCTGGGTGCCAGGATGGCATCTGACACCTCCACCATCTGGAGGTGCATGCCTGGGGGTCATTGGATCTGGACTGTTTTCACACACTCATACCCCTTCCTGTAGAATTCTGCCGGTGATATTTTATCAGCACAATTGGAAAGAATTTCAGGAACCCAGGTACTTTTTCTGCACAGCCTGAGCAGGAGCAGTCACCATTAAGAAAAACAGGTCAGAATAGGCCTTTCTCTGGGTCAAGTGACTTTTCATCTTTAAGGTCATCAAGCTCTTAACTTGGCTCAAGATTATCATCTGAACTATCTGGATGTTTAACTGAGAATCAATTAATGGCAACTAGACATTTCATTTTGGCAACTGCAACCTTGGTTTAAGGAGCCATTTGGCACCTAGCTTGTATATCTGATTTTCTAACACTGCTCTGAGACCAGGCACTGCATGGGTATTCTGGAAAGCTGATGATGGTCCTCCTAGCATGCCAGTCCTTCCATGCTTTAGGCTCAGTGCCATAATATTAGCCCTCATACCAACACACTGCATTGGCTCTCTTGGCAGGGAAGATGTACGCTTGCCAGTACTGTGCCGCCGTCTTCGCGCAGTCCATTGAGCTGTCCCGCCACGTGCGCACCCACACAGGTGACAAACCCTACGTCTGCCGGGAATGTGGGAAAGGCTTCCGCCAAGCCAACGGTCTCTCCATACACCTGCACACCTTTCACAGTGAGTGCCTTGAGCTTTATTTATTATTATTTATTATTAAATTACAACAAATAATGATAGCAACAGCTTCCCACCCTCCCTAGCTTTGTAAGTTTTGCCATTTACTGCTCATGCACTTAAAAGTGCTGCAAACACACCCTGGAAGGAAGCAGTTGCAGGATGCTCCCTGCTCTGCCTCTTATTGTGAGGGCATCCCCTTGCTGGACCAGTGCCAGAGATCTAGAGGAGTTGCTCATCATTATTATTAGAGGGTTTTTTTATAATGATGAGTAATCTGAGAGTTCTTGCTCTCAAGCTTACACTCTTGCATGTGGCGCTGCTTTGGAGAAGGAGGCAGTCCTGAGCCCTTGAGGTAGGGTGACCCCAACTGTCCTTCCAGGTCTGCTATTGGTGGCAGCTGTTCTTCTGTGTCTCTGCCTAAAAGCCCCACACAGCAGGGTATAGTCAAGGGCTTGGGCTCTGCCAGCAAGGCTGGAATCAAGAGGAGCACCAACATGATGCCTAGCTAAGACTGAATGTGGTCCTGGTTGGGAGCAAAGTCTCTCCTGAGGGTAGGGCAGTCATAATCTGAGGGGAAACAGTTGTGTGATTGTAACCAGCTCCTGTTTTGTCCTTCTGCTCCTCCTGAACCCTCTCCATGTGAACTTGTTGTTTCCTCACCCCACCCTCCTGCCCTGCCCTCCACATGGGGACTCAGACATTGACGACCCCTATGACTGCCAGAAGTGCCAGATGAGCTTCCCCACCCTGCAGGAGCACCAGAAGCACATCCATGCAGCCCACTCCAGGGAGTACCACCCATGCCCAACCTGTGGGAAGGTTTTCAGTGCACCGTCCCTGCTGGAGCGCCACGTGGTCACCCACGTCGGGGGGAAACCTTTCAGCTGCCAGATCTGCAACAAAGCTTATCAGGTGGGTCTGCTTTGGCAGAAGCAGTGGCCAACATGACAACCATCCTCCCCTTTGCCATTCTTAGGCCTCACCTCTCCCTCACACACACAGACACATCTTCCACTGCTTCCCCTGAGTCTCTGGGAATCCAAAAGTGCTGAATTCTAAAATGGACATTTTGTCTTTTTGTACATGATAAAAAGCTATATTTCGCACAAGGCGTTTTACAATAAAAAAATACCAAATAAAACCAGCCCATTGGTTCCAAAGACTGTGTTTACAACAGGCAATCAGATTCTGACGGCCACTCCTTTGCACCCAGGGATGGCAGAGAAGGAGCACCAGGGAAGTCTTACTTGGACTTCTTCCAAAGACTTGCCTCCACTGAAGATCAGGCTCTGCTGTGGGCATCCATTGACCTCCCTTTGTGGATAGATAGAAAATGCAATTGGGGGCATGTGGGGGTAGCAACAGCCAAGGGAATGATGTGGCAGTGTTTCCTTTGGAGACAGAAGCCATTGTCTACCTTGGGGGTGGGGGGTGGGGTGGAATCCCTATAGTCAGTGTGAATCCCAGAGTCAAGGCTTTGAACCTGCAGCCCAAGCCCCTCTGTGTGTGGGTTGTGATAACCAGAATGGATTTGCTCCCTCCAGCAATTGTCAGGGCTGTGGTACCACAATCGGACTCATCATCCGGACATCTTTGCTGCTCAGAACCACCGGTCCTCCAAGTTCTCTTCGCTGCAGTGCAGCTCCTGCGATAAGACCTTTTCCAGCACTGCAGCCCACAGGAGACACACCAAGGAAGAGCATGCAGGTAAAGGACTCAAAGGCAAAGGTGCCACCTTGGTGCCTTCTGCTCTTGGTGCCTGACAGGTCTTGCCTCTTTGTCACAGCGCCTCCAGCTCAGCACTGGCTGTTAGGTGAACTTTGTGGGATCAGACCAAGGACCAGTTCATTCGGCAGCCTGTCTTTCTCTACCATTGTTCCTGGCAAAGTCAAAAGCAGGGTGGTCCCTGCCCTCCCCCGGAATTGTGTTCAGAGGTAGACTTCCTCTGGGGGTGTGGAGGTATATGGAATCCATCTTCCTAGGAACTGTTGGACTCCAAAAAACCTCTGTTGCTTGTCATAGTTTGTGGGGTTTGGGTGCATGCTGTCTTCACACTTCACTTTTTAAGCAGTGGTTTTGGATTGAGGGGACAAGTGTCGGGAGTCTGGCGGATCCCACAACAGCCAGGTTTTGGGGGAGTGGGATCCACTCTACTGAGGTGGGTGGCTTCCCGTTGGCTCTTTGTGAAGCTGTGTTGGTTGGAAGAGAATGCATTAGAGGAGCCACCCAAAAAGACTTTGCAAGCCCTTCTCCTGAGCAGGGGGCTGGGTGAAGGTCAGTGGATATCTGGCCTGTAGCTGAACCCTCATTTTGATAAACTACCCACCGGGGATCTCACGGCTTTCCTTTAGAAGTGACATTCCATGAGTGTGAGAAGTGCAAGAGACTCTTCCCTTCAGTCGCTTTGCTGCAGGCCCATGAGAAAAGCCAGCACTCAGGTGAGCGTCCCCCTAATTTGCCCCTTGTTGCCCCTCTCCCAGGAGGTTCCCACTTCCTCCCTACTAATGACTGCACTGTCTCTCTCTCTCTCTCTCTCTCTCTCTCTCTCTCTCTCTCTCCCTTAGGGTCTCAGCCCCTCCACTGCCCACACTGCTCAGCCTCTTTCCACCTCCAGGGGGCACTGCAGCAGCACCTGGCCACCAAACACACCAGCGCTTCGGAGCCTTCCTTGGTCTGCACACTCTGCGAGGAGGTTTTCCCTGGACAAGAGCAGCTGAAGCAGCACTGTGGTGCTGAGCACCCAAAGGTGGTGGTGGCCAGTTCACAAGTTCCAATGGCCCAGGTAGTGCAGGTCAGTGATACCTTTCCCATTAGGGATGTTAAGCTGACTGCTTCCCAGTCCTTTGTCTGGGCTCCTGTTCTGTGTCATCCCATCAGGAAGGACAAAGCCTCTTAACACAGCTTCCCCCCCCACACAAAGTTTTTCCTGGTGTGTTACAATACAGGCCAGATGTGGGGAACCTCCAGTCCATGGGCCCAATTGACTGCCAACCGGTCAGATCCAGTTCCCCAGTCTGGATATAAACAGTGTCACCCCTTTTCTTCTGATGCCAACTTGAAGTTGCCTCAACTGCACCCACTCCCCATTATACTGTGAGGAGGAAAGCCAGGCTGAGCGTGAGTAGCTACCTGCCCGCAAAGTGAATGTCCAGCATACTCTTCTGCCCAGCTGAAGCAGTGACATCCATGTCCTTTCCTTGTCAGGTGCTTCAGACAGCTGAGCCTGTGGTCCCCGTGGCAGAGCCGGAATTTGCTGACGCTCAGGTGTTTCTGACGTTGCCAGAAGTACAGGGCACCAAAGTGGAGCACAGCTGGTGATGGTGAATTCGGAAGACTTGCTGGATGAAAAAGTCACGGCAATGTGAGATGAGGAGAGGGATAGCCTGTGCCAACCTGTGTTCTTGTTGGGCTGGAACCTGCTTGAACATTTGCTATGCAGCAAGGCACAGCAGGGATGAAAGCAATCCTAGAAAAACAGGGTGTCCATGATGGAAAGGTTTGGATCAGATGCGCCCATTGAAAGGCAGACTCCCTTCTGGGCATCGTAGGAAGCTGCGTGGTTTTGTTCTCCACCTGGCTGTGCCCTTTTTAGGCTTCCTTCCCTTCTGTTTGGGTACGCTAGGTCATTTATGAGATGAATAGGGGAGCTGCCTGAGGGCTGCCCAGGGGCCTGGGTGCCACATTTATTTTTCTGCTCCTGGAAGCAGGCATAGGGGAACATGGTGATCCAAATAGAGAGTGGCAAAGCAGATGGCAGAAGCATGGCAGCCTTGCCATGTGGGCAGGTAGTTGAGGACAAGAACCCCTACCCAACCTACTCCTAAGAAAACAGCTGCCCATCCTGCAGTCCCTGAGCTCCATCCAGGACCATCTCGAGGCTTGAGGGGTCTCTGGATAAACTTCCCTCTGGTAGGCCGTTCATTGGTGGGTCCTGGTTGACTTACCAGGCAATGGTGGCAGCTGTGACACTGAGAAGCTGGATCAAAGTGCCCTTTAAATTTCCCTCCAGGCTCCCACCTGTTGTTTCACTCTTGGGATTGTGTGAAGCTTTGTCCCAGCAACCTTGCTCTGCTTGGACCATAACTTTTTTTTAAACGGATTGGGGGGGGGGTCCAAGGCAGTTGTCACAAATGGGCCTCGGCAGCTATACTGGCCCTTGCACTGCAACATATTCTTCATGAGGGAGTCCTTTGGCGAACGTGGCTTTGAGCTTTCTAGAAAAAGCTTGCAAGCAAGACCTTGTAATGTGCATCAGTAGCTCTGACGTACTCAAGTGTACAAGGACAAACTGGTATTGAAATTACTTATATTAAGGTAGCAAACATTAACAATGATGTTAACAAACTGGCTGAATAAACTGAGCTCCTGTTTTGTATGAGTCTGTGCTACAAGTGTTATTTAGTGATAATCCTAAACCCTGAATCCATTTGTTCCTTTTGAAAACCTCTCATAGTCAGCCTGGGTTTACCGAATATTGAACATGGGTGAGCATCTTCAGCCTGGCTTGGCTTACTCTTTCATTTTTTATTTGGAAGTGTATTTAATTTCTTTTCAATAAAGAGAAAGAACAGGGAATCCAGGAACAGCTCTGGAGTACATTTTGTGTTTTAAATACACACTATGCAAATGACATAACACAGGACAAAGAGGCATTCTGTGCTCAGTTTGTCTTATTCCTTTGACTCCATTACCTTTTTATGTGGCACCAAATCCTTTCATAAAGTGGCATATGGAATGGTGGTGGTGGGGACTTGGACAGTGTTGATGCTTCTGCACAATGAATGAATGACTCCAGGGCTTTTTTCAGCTGGAACTTGACAGAACTTAGTTCCAATACCTCTCAGGTGGGCACCATTGCCATTCTAAGAGACGGAGGGGGGTGTTCGTGGTGAGTTCCAGGACTTCCTTTTCTAGAAAACAGCACTGAATGAATCCATGTTTGACCCAAGCTCTTTTAGCCATTGTATAGTGCAGTGTTGGGCAGTCAGAAAGCCAGTCCAGCCACCCTTTCAGTGAAGGCCATTGCTACTCTTCCAATGTTGGTATCGGTGAGCTATGGATGTACGTTAAAAACTTCTGAATGAAGTGAATGAACGAATGAAAAGAGGGGCGGGGGCAGGGCAGAACCCACCCCTCTGGGCTGTGCCTTCCATCTGCAGGTTGTGAATAACAGTAGCACCTACAAAATTACTTTGACTGGCTCCTAAATTGACTTCTCACATATAAGGTTAGCACAGATTAGGCACACAGAGCCAGCCACTGCATACAGAGGGGTGAAATCCAGACCACTGAAGTGCTATCCTTGAGCCTGCAGTCTCTTAAATTGTATTGCTGCCACCTTGTGACATAAGATCAGTACTCCATCTGTGGAGCACAATCTTCTCTGTGTTGTTGTCATCTGCCTTTATGCTGGTAGTATTAGGGGAGCAGCCATATACCAGTGTGCTCTTAAGAAATGGAGGGCCCTGACTGCTGTCTCTAAAGTTGACATAAAATTAGAAAGCTATTACCGGTATATCTTTGTCACTGTGAGGACGGCTGAGCTTTAAAATACCTGGAGCTTTGTTTCATGATTACTAATCTCGCCTAGGCACATGGTAAAGATGACTTGATAATGTTCTAATGTGTTTTGCAAGCAGTACTGAAGAACCGGTTAGAAACCTGGACCATTAACTTGCCTTTATCTCCATCCAGAGGTCAAGAATTGGTTGTTTAATGTATCCGTTGTGTTAAGGACATTCCTGTTCTATTAGTTCATCAGTTAGGGTATCAAAAGCCAAGCCTAGATCAACAAAGGTTGTGTACAGGGTTTTTTTCTGCCACCTACAGCTTATCTGTGACTTGAATTCTGACGGCTGAAAGAGCTACCTATTGCAAAAGCCTTTCGTAAAAACCATCCTGTTTTACTGTAAGGCCCAAGAGTGACATTTTCCCTAAGAAGTAAGAAACCAGCTTCTTAACTGAAAGGGCAGGTAGGCTAACTGACCTGTAATATTTTGAGTCTTGGGAATTATTCTTCAGATACAAGCACAGTCTTTTACTCCAAGCCACATGGGAGCCTGCTGTCATAGAGCCTCTTAAATCTGATGACAACTTCAGCTGGGTTTGGCGACCACATAATGACATTCATAAGCATGGAGGAAGACTTTGCATCATACTTCCTCATGCAGGTCTGGTTAATAGAGGACTTTCACATGATGTGTGAAGGGGCAGTCGCAGATCTGTCACATGACCTCCCATCACAAGGCTTTTTCATTGGCACTCATGAGGTGGTGATGAATTTGCTCAAAGGAGGAAGGGGGGGGGGATTTGTCCACTTTGGGGTAGAGGATATGAATGGAACAGTTTGTGGTAAAAGCAGCTAAAGAGTGGTATGTCGGCATACCACACTCACCATGTGGTGGCAAGCACCAGGAGCAGTCTACATTTACAGGGTCATTTTTCTTGAGAGTGGGCTGATGCTGCTCTTTAACAACTGTTTAATCATTCATTCTTGGAGTATTCTTTCCATTCCTATATGGCAGGGGTATCCAAAGTGGTGGCCTGCAGATGTTGGACTACAACTCCCATCAGTCACAGCCAGCATTACCAGTGGTAAGAGACGATAGGAGTTGTAACCCAACATAATCTGGAGAGCAGCACATTGGCTACACATGCTATAGGAAGCACTCAGATTTACAGGGTTAATCCCAGCGCTGGTCCTGTTTGGTAGACCCTTATATAGATCAATCCATTTCTGGGTAGGACTTAGTTGGGTACAACCCGCAGTGTTTAAAACAATACCATACTCTGAGGACTTAAGCAAATCCAAATAACTATCACCCAAAATCTAATGCGGGGGTTGGTTGGTTGTGATCAACACTGAAACTGTAGTGAACCTCCATGAAATTCATTCTTGATAATATATTGAAGTGTTTTTAATATCTTTGTTTGTAAGCAGCTTGGATCTTCACAGAAAATTGGGTTACCATTTTAAGTTTACTTTATTACTTATAACAGCCCAGTAATCTGCAAGTGGCGCTTGGCAGGAAAGACAGAAAGAGGCACTGAGAGCAGAGCTTTTGACAACCAGGCGCCCTCCAGATCTTTTGGGCAACAACATCCCGTCAGTCCCAAACATCACGCTAGCTGGGGCTGGTGGAAGCTGTAGCTCAGAAGATCAGGAGGGGCACCTGGTTGGGGAAGACTGCTTTAGAGAAACAGAGCTGGGAAGGAGATAGCTGCAGCTACGAAAGCAGCCCATGTTAAGCATCCGAAAGGAAAGTGACTAAAACGACTTTCCTGATTTTGGGATTGTGGTGATGTGCAAGTGTATTCCATTTAATAAATTCACGAATCAAAAATGAGCAAATCAGTGGACAACCCTATTAATAAGCAATCTGATCACACCAGAGGGCCTTCAAAGCCCTTGGATGAATACAGAGCAAGCTGCTGAATTGCTAAGAAGGACATTTTATGTTGCTTGCAAAACCAGCCAGTCAGGATCCATTGGCTTTTGTCAGAGACATATCCCGGGTTGCGGGGAAATCCAAAACATTGTCTTAGATTTTTCCTGCCACCCAGCAGACACTCCACTGGGCTATGGCCAGATAGCCTTTCTGTGGTGTTGCTTTATGTGTGGAAGGAGGGGGGGGAGGTGAGGAGGTTCTGCCTTCCCAGAGTTACCAAAAAGGATGGGAACCGAAAATGTTCCCAACCTTTTTTCATTCTTTTGGGGGAAGCTGAGACAGAAGAGACGCTACAAATCTCTCGCTCTGTCCCCGGGCTGCCGTGCATGTGGATTTACACATAAATTGTTCTTGGAAGTGACACCCAACTTTGTTCCTCTCTCACAAAGGGGGCATTTTGGGATGAATGTCAGCTCATGGCTTTGCATACCTGATGCTCTCTCCCCTTAGGATGCCTCCTCCATCCAGATGAGACGTTCCGTATTCATTCAGCCCCAGTCCTTTTGTGTAGCTGCCCTATGAAATGGTTTGTGACAAGGTATTCATCTTTCCCCTTCGTTTACAGCTTCATTTTAGCCTTGGCAACCTGGCTTAGCAAAAGACAAACCCTTCATTCATTATATCCCTCTCTCTCTCGGATTGGGGCTTATTGCACTGTTTCTTGGAAACCTCCCTTTCAAGCAGTCCATAATCCTTTCTCCGAAGGAAGCATTAGCTCCAGCTGAGTTAGTTCCCTTTTACAGCTCTGACACAAGTGTATTTGGGGGGGGGGGTGTTTTTATACGAGAAAATGAATGCTGGGGTTGTTGGGGGCTTTTTTGTTGGGTGGGGGAGAGAAAATATCTCATCGTGCTGTGTTGTATTTTGTTTCAGAGTTAACTGGGAGTGTCCATTATATTTTCAGGCAAAGTATATAGGGGCTTGCAAGCTTAAAAGAACATAAACGTTGTGATCTCACTGATCGTCCTCTAGTCTAGCGTTCCCTTTCCCAGCCAGCAAACTTCCGGGCCCTCCAAAGGAGGTCATGGAGAGAGCAGTGGCTGTTCCCAGTACTATACAACTTTTAGAAGACATCTAAAGGCAGCCCTGTATTGGGAAGTGTTTAATTTTTGACTGTTTACTATGTTTTTATATGTACTGTAAGCCGCCTAGAGTGGCTGGGGAAACACAGCCAGATGGGTGGGGTATTATTATTAATTATTGCTGGGGATTTGGGATTTTCTGACATGGTCTCATTATCCAGCTTGAGTTCCACACACAAAAATCTGACCCCTCGCCATCCTAAACATATTCGGTTCTTTCAACTGTTCCTTACCAAATGTAGGTTCCAGGCTCCAGGCCGATCACCCTCCTTTGCGAATACTCCGGTTTTGCCTTAAAATAAGGTGCCCAGAACTGGCCACATTAGATGTGACCTGATATCCAGCTGGAGGAATAAAGTGAGGAGGACTTGGAGGGGGGCATATGTGACCCTCCTCCTCCTCAGCGACCCTCTCCATCCCTGACGTTTGTACACTGAAACTGAAGCTTTTAAGCTGGGGGTGTGTTTCTTGTGCATTCAAATAAATGTGCTTAAGAGGTCTTTTTGCAGCTGAGAAACCTGTGCATCCTATGAGGTTTCCTATGGCAGGGCGGATTCTAAATGGGTTCAGAGGAACATGTAAAGGATCTCCTTTCAAGCCATCCCATTTGACACAGGAAGGGTGGGGTGTTAGGGGCAAGGCTGGAATGTGTCCCCTGGAGCCCCTCCCAGCAGGTTCTTTGAATACTTGAGTAGGCCTATTGTTTCCTGTTATCGGCATAAAGAGGGGTTGGAAGCACCAAACACAGAAAAAGATGAGCAGGCCATAATCTCCTCAGACCCAGCGAATCCAGCCTCTGTTTGTCGTTTGCACCTATCCTGTTGCAAAACCTTCCTATTTGCTTGCCCTGATTGCTCACTTTCAGGAAACGGGGCAGCCTTGTGACAGATCTGGATTGGATTACCTCCAGACTGTCAATATTTTGCTGGAAGAATTCAATTGCATGCCAAAATTTAAATTTGCACAGTTAAAGTGGATTAAAGCACTCTGGTGCAACAGATCCACTTTCAAAATACCCACACTTTTTGTTGTTAGGAAAGTGACAGGGAAAAGATTTCTAAATATGTGATAAGCTGCTCCAATCTATCCGGCTATGTGACAGACAGGATTTATTTATTTTTTTTAAAAAAAAAACTTTCAGGCCACTTTTCCAAGCAATTCCTGAAAGCTGCTTATGACAGCGAGACCCCCCCCCAAAAAAAAAAAACAGAAATAGGAATACGAAAGATTAAAACCTCAAGCAACTCATCTGATCCAATCTGCTCACAAGGAAGCCAGGAAAACATTGCCACTGTCCAAGCAACAATATATATCACTTCTGGAAGACCAATTGAGGAAGAGGTCATTGAGGCCTCCTGAAAAGCCTGCAGCCTGGGCAATGGCTCAGAGCAGGTTGGAAGGAAGAGAATAATTCCAACCCTTCAAAAGTGGCAGGGGGTGGGGGTGGGGGTTGTCCTCTGCTTTGCATAAAATCAGACCCTCCAAGCTTCACCCACCTGTGATATGAATGCCCTGGTAATGGGTACAACAGCCTTGGAAGAGATCCTGTTTGCAGTTTCAAAAAACCTTTCAAGTGCCCAAAGCCTGCCATGTCTATTTAAATCAACAGATTGGTGGAGGAGAGGGATATCAGTGGGTACAAGCCATGATGGCTGTTCTCTGCTTCCACATTCAGAAGCAGCAACGCTTCTGAATGCCACTGCTGGAAACCACAGGAGGACAGAGGGCTCTTGTGCTCACGTCCTGGCTGCTGCGTTCCCTTGGAGGCATTTGGTTGGCCACTGTGAGAACAGGATACCAGACTAGATGGGCCATTGCCCTGATCCAGCAGGCTCTTTTTCCATTCTGATGTTCTAAATTGGTTCTGGAGACAAACGAAGTTGTTGTTTTTTAATCTAGCTTAGTCTTTTTTTTTAATGTACCTAGTTATTATTCTCATTAACAGGATTTGGTTTTGACAGTCTGCCAGGCTAAAGAATAATCAGTTCCAGGGAATCCTTGTGCAAACCTAAGGAGTCAGCAAGCAGAATGCCTCCTGGGTGATTTCAGAGTTCCTGCCTTGCATCATCACCACTGCTGTGCAGTATACATGTGTGTGGAACACCCCCTCTCTTTGCTCGCAAGCCAGATCCATTTGTAGCCACGGGCCCTTTGCCATGGAGTTCTGCATGTACAGGAAAATAGATCTTCATCTTTGTAAACCTCTGCAGCAGTCGCTGCCGCCGCCACCGCCTCTGCTACTCATGCTTACAGTGCCTGAAACAGAACTTTATTCTACTTGCTGGGCTATTTCTTTATACGGTTTTGCATCCCAATAACCCACATGGCCCTGTGTCAAAAGAATATCGAATACTTCTTGCTTCCTGAACTGTTGGCAAAGCAGAGGGCTGTGGCGTCCTCTGTTCTCTATACATTCCCTACAATATGCCAGTTATAATCTACAAAGCCCACAGTGGCTAAGGCATAAAATACCTTTGATTAGCTCTCTCCTCTCATTCCAAGCTCCCGCACGGGGGCTGATCTAATGGCCACCTGTGCCTCTGTTTCAGAGCAAAGAGCAAATGGAGAGTTGTGTTTTGTGACTGCTTAACACCTCCCAAAAAAACACACACACTCTTCCATGCCATGGACTCCTTGAGTGTCTTTCTGGAGTGTTAAGGACCCCCTCTTTGGCTTTGTCAGAAATGAGGACAAAATCTGATACATATTTGCAGAAAATGTGCACATGCTAACTTGTGTGACTACTTTTCATCAATTTATTATGTCTATTTGTTTTGAAAGTTCGTCGGGTTTATTGAGGGGGGTTAATGAATATCTTACACTTTTATGTAACCTGGACTTACATTTTTTAATTTTAAGTGGGCTATAATTTTGGCGGGGTGCTGGGCTTAGCCAGAACTAGCCATCCTGCAGCTGCAGCACGTACTACCTTGGAAAATGGCAGTTCCAGCCTTTGAGGTCCTTAATAGTCCCTGCTGTTGGTGGCCCTTTCTCAATTGCAGGGGAAATGACAAAATAACTGCTTTGTTTGCAGGCGTAATTACGTGCCGCTCAGCCCCAGCTCTTTCCTCGGGTCTCTGAGTCAGGGCGACGGTGTGCAATTCCAGCTCTGATTGCCATCTTGATCTTCTTAACAGGATGCGACACACCGGAGACAGACAGACTTAATTGCAGTGCTGAGGCTGCTCCTGCACCAGACAGCCAGAAAAACCTGTGAGGCCATAGAGAGACTTAGGTTTCATTGGGAGGTCCCTGCATCCATGCAGAAGGCCTGCAAAGACATGGAAGGCAGGGGGCGGCAGGCTCTCCCTATTCAAGAGGGGGCAGTTGGGGGGAGCTCAGCTTGGCAGGTAGCCTGGAATCCAAGAATTTCAGCCCCATCTATGTGCCCCCTCCCCCACACCTCTCACACAACATTAGTTTTCCCACTCACACAAGACACTTGGATTTCTCTTGAGGCCCAAGATGGCTGCATTGTATGGTAGATCTCTGTCTCTCCTCGCCCCCATCAGATCCATCAATCAGACTCTTTGGAGCCCATTTTCAGTCTCTGGTAGACAATCTGCTGGAAGCCTAAACGCTCATATGCACCCAATGGGCAATCAGGCACAGCCCATGTCTTCACTCTGCAGTGGATTCATAGAATCGTACAGTTGGAAGAGACCACGAGGGTCAACCCCCTGCAATGCAGGAACCTTTTGCCCAACGTGGGGCTCAAACCCACAACCCTGAGATTAAGGGTCTTGTTCTCTACCCAGTGAAGCTATCTTCCTTCATAGAGAAAGCCTAGGCAGGGCTTCTGGGCTCCACACCCATTTTTGACCCCCTTTGCCCTGATGGTTCACGTTCATGAGTTCTTCAGGACACAGCAAGAGATAGCAGCATCTGGCATCGTTTCCCCCCCTTTTCTGTTCTTCTTACAAAGAGAAAAGGGAAGTAGGGACGGGGTGTCCCGTCCAGAAGGCATATGCCAACATCCCTGAGCCAATGGCTGCCTCTGTGTGGTGGGTGGCGGCAAACTGACCTCCCAGTTCCAGGTAACTGCAGGGTAAAGTCAACACAACTGTTTGTAGAGTGTTTGACACAGAACAAATGCCAGGGTCAGCTGGCTAATAATCTGCCTGGCAGAAGCTGTGACCTTTGGACATCCGACGTGCAGGATACAGCCGGAAGTTTGGTGAGAGTTAGCAGCCCAGCAGGCTTCTGAGCAAACAGCACTGGGAAGCGTTTCATGTGGGGGTGGGGATAGTCACCAGCAGGCGCTGAGATGGTTAATGCAGAAGCCAGAGACAGAGAGAGATGGGGACATTGGGGGCAATGGGACTCAGCAGAAAGCCAAGCTGGGCAGTGGGCTTCCCCCACCCCCACAAGCCTGATTCCCCTCTGAGTACAGCTAATCCAGAATGTGACTGCTGCCCTCAGCTCACAGCATCATGTTGCCTCGCTTTGCCTAATGGTAGCAGTGGTTTTGTACAGCTGTTTCTATAAAGGACTTGTAAAGTTTCTTTTTATTTTATTTTATTTTTTACCAACCACCAACACAAACAATGAAACCCCCCAGGCAGCTGATACATTGGTATACAATATTCAATAATATACATATTCAATAATATTCAATAATAACATATTCAAATCAACCATATGTACAAACCTCTATAACTTAACACTCCTCCTTCCACAAGGTTTATTTAACTTTTAACATTTTAAATTGTTCAAACATACTCAAATAATTCAATATCTTCTCAAACATCTGGTTTGAAAAGATACTGTAAAGTTTCTTATGAAGTGTGGACCTCCATGTTACATACTCTCCAACACTGAACATAGGGACATCCTATTCAATAATAATAATAATAACAGCAGCAGCAGCGGCGGCGGCTGGTGGTGGTGTTCTATTTATACCTTGCCCATCTGACTGGGTTGCCCCAGCTACTCTGGGTGGCTTCCGACATATGTAAAAACATAATAAAACATTAAACAATTTTAAAAAAACCTTCCCTTTGTAGGGCTGCCTCAGATATCTTCGAAAGGTTGTAGAGTTACTTATCTCCTTGGCTTGACAGTTGCATAGCTCCACACCTTCCAACTTTTCTCTCATGAAAATAAGCATATCATAAGGTAAAGTTGGAGACCCGAGTGGCGCTGTGGGTTAAAGCACAGAGCCTAGGACTTGCCGATCAGAAAGTTGGTGGTTCAAATCCCCATGACGGGGTGAGCTCCCATTGCTGGGTCCCTGCTCCTGCCAACCTAGCAGTTCGAAAGCACATCAAAGTGCAAGTAGATAAATAGGTACCGCTCCGGCGGGAAAGTAAACGGCGTTTCTGTGCGCTGCTCTGGTTCGCCAGAAGTGGCTTAGTCCTGCTGGCCACATGACCCGGAAGCTGTACGCCAGCTCCCTTGGCCAATAAAGTGAGATGAGCGCCGCAACCCCAGAATCGGCCACAACTGGACCTAATGGTCAGGGGTGCCTTTTTAAGGTAAAGTGGGACATTCCAGGATCAAATCTGAAACTGGGACGGCTTCTGTAAATCAGGGACTGCCCCTAGAAAATAGGGGCACTTGGATGGTCTGCATTTTGAACTGGAGCAGAACTGCATCACTGACTTCCCAGCAGAAATATCACTGCCACTGACCAGGGAAAGGGAGGGGCAAGATTGCAAAGAGGTTGGCACAGGGTTAGGGGTACAGCAGGAGAAGCTTCGGACTCAACCCTTCCTTACTTGGGAGAGCTACAGGTAACATGAATGGAGGCAATCTGTCTCTCTCAAATGCTGGTGGAGAAGAACTGGCTTTTCCTCCGAGACAGAGGTCACTGTGTGTATACGTTGTTGAAACCTAATTACCACTGAAGTGGATGGAAGCATTGCCTTGGCAGGACAACATTCACCGCCGCCACCTCCTCCTCCTCCAGAAGGAAGTCCCAATTTCCTTGCATCCTCCTTCAGGATGTGGATCTGGCTTGTCCACCTTGGTTGTTGAAGCCCAAGGAAGTGATTATGATCTAGTCTAGTGCTTCAGCCCACAGCTGCTGTCACCCTGGGCTAGTCATTAAGACTGACTGTTTCAGAGGCAAATGTCAAGAAATGGGGAATCGGGAAACACAATATTCACCTCTTAATTTTCCTCCCGCTGGAGAGATTTACAGCATTTTCCAGCTCCCCACCACCACCACTCTCTGATTTAACGGTGCCTTGGTTTTGCTGCTGTTGGTCTCCTCAAGCAGCTGTAGCTTTTGCTCTTTGACAGCTGTGAATGAATGAATGTTCCAGGCCTGTGGCAAATGAATGTTGAGGACTATGGATAGTCTTTCCCCACATAAATGGGAAACTGACCTCCAGAATTTGGGTGTGCTGTGGGTTAAACCACAGTGCCTAGGACTTGCTGATCAGAAGGTCGGCAGTTCAAATCCCCGCAACAGGGTGAGCTCCCATTGCTCGGTCCCAGCTCCTGCCAACCTAGCAGTTCGAAAGCACATCAAAGTGCAAGTAGATAAATAGGTACCACTCCGGCGGGAAGGTAAACGGCGTTTCCGTGCGCTGCTCTGGTTCTCCAGAAGCGGCTTAGTCATGCTGGCCACATGTCCTGGAACCTGTACGCCGGCTCCCTCAGCCAATAAAGCGAGATGAGCGCCGCAACCCCAGAGTCAGCCACGACTGGACCTAATGGTCAGGGGTCCCTTTACCTTTTTACCAGTCCCTAGCAGTGTGTTTCCAGGTAGGGTTAGGCAAAACGGGGGGGGGGGTGAGGTTTGGGATGTTGCCCAGGTTGCTTTCAGGGAAGGGGGTCTTCTGCTTGCCCTGGTATTATCTCCCATAGTAGGAGCTCAAGGGACCAGACTTGATTCTCCTCCTTCCACACAACAAGCCAGTGAGTTAGGTTACACTGGCTGAATGAGGAAACATACCAGAAGAATAAGAAATCAAGATAACAAACTTTTTATAGAAGAATGGAAATGGTTTAGTGAATATTTACAAATTATAAACAGATAAAAGCATTAGCAGGATTCATGTAATAACCTGCAGTTTTATAAGAGTATATATTTACAGCAGATAAATAAAGGAGCAAGTTAGTTTTTAGGTTTTTTTTTCTCTGGAAAAAACAAAATTGTGCCAACAAAAAAGGAATGGCATGACAAACTGTTAGAGTATATTGAACTGGCTAGATTAACAGGGGCAATTAGAGATGACACTAGACAAGAGTTTCAAAAAGCATGGGGGAGATGCAGAGAATACTTCACAAAACAGTGCCCTAAAATACATACCTGGACTTGTTTTGATTAATGTCTGCAGGAGACTTTGTGGATATTTAATTTATAATTAGAAAAATCTTAATAATTATTCATAAATGAAACAGCTTGTAAGAAGTAAATAAGGAGGCCAGATACAGGATAAAGGAAGTCTTTTATTTGGTTGTTTGTATTGTTGTATGTTATGTTTATTGTATTTCTGTATTGGGGGTGGGGGGTTTATGTTATGTTGTAAACAAAATTTCCAATATTCTTTTTTTTAAAAATGAGCAAGTTAAATCAACTTGGGTATGCAGAAAATATTTTTAAAATTAATTTAAGGAACCTCAGAAAGGGGGGAAGGAAGTCAAAATTTGTAAATGTTAAATTGATTGTAAAACTAATAAAATGTATAAACTTGAAAAATATAAATAAATTTTTAAAAGAGTGAGGATTTGAACCCTGGTCTCCTTAGTCCTGGTCTCCAACACCCTAAGCAGCACCACAGAAAATGAAGCAAATGTTACAAAGACGTCATAAGTTTCTCATACAATGGAAATGCAACTCAACAGGTATTGTTGCCCTGGGGTAGGCACTCATTGTAGTACTGCAAAGAACCTGATTGGAATCATGGGTGTAGCCAATGGGGGGGGGGGGCAATGGGGCAGCTGCCCCCCCATCAAGCAAATCAATAAAAATACTTAACTAACTGAGGTTCTTCCCCACCACCAACAACATAAATCCTGGCTACGTCCATAATTGGAGTTGTCCACTTCGTTTTCCAAATTCCTCAACAACCAGCAGAATACAAAGGAGATGCAAAACGGACTAGACCAGATAGCAGGGGAATTCTGGTCCAGTCAATATAACTCTCAAGCAGTATTTTGGGTTTGCCCTCTCTCTCCTTCATTGCTGCATGAGTGCAGGTGGAGATCATGTGTGTTTATTGTTTTATTTTGATGTTTTAATTGTTCGTTCTTCTTGAATTATTTTAATGGGGTATTTTAATGGGGAAAACAGGATATTATTAAAAGGAGAAAACAAATACATAAATGCACTTTACTACTATTACCTATTACTAAACACATTTTCTAAATCATCAACAACAACAACTAAGTTAATCTGGCGATCCAATCAAGGCCAGTACGGAAGACCATGCCAAATCCTAGCCAACACACTGACACGCCCTGGGTCCTTCGGTCGATTTGTTTAAGCAACAACCCAGCGGAGAACCACAAACTCAAGGCTGCAACTGGAACTAATCCATCAGTTTATTGACATACCAAGCTGGAGGGAGAAATCCAATTCAGTTTGCATTTAAAGGCGAACCTTCCAGACCTGCACTTTCTGAAACAATATGCACATTGAAACTCATCAGTCCTCAAAATCTGCACGTCTCTGAATTTTGCAATGAAACTGATGCTCAGATCCCTGTTGGACTGGAGGCCATGTGGCTGCCCCTAGGTCAACCATTCTCAAACTTATTTTCTTTGGGCCACACTTTCAGAATTAAAAATCGCTTGTGCCACACCATTATTATTATTATTATTATTATTATTATTATTATTATTTGATAAGAAATACACTGGAAAACAAAGAGGAACAACTCCTAGCAGTGCTTGATTTTATAACATAAAACACAACTACTTTATAATGTGATCATGGGGCATCCAGAAAGTATCATTCCCAAAATATATTTATGAACGAGCCTCTTACATTAAGTATGCACACTAACTCAATGAGATGTGTGAGCTTGCTTTTGCCAGGTAACCTCATTTACATTAGCTCTAATATGAGGCAAACAAACTCTTGTCTCATCAACACAAAGAAGCCTTTATCCTTTCTGATCTTGGTACTCTGCTGCACTGAAATGCTTAAATGTTTCTTTGTCCTTGAATCTTCCTGCCACACCAGTGTGGTGCGCCACACCTTTTGAGAACCACTGCCCTAGGTGGTGCTGTGACTGGCAGGAGTCCCAGGATGGGCTGCCAGCCCTGAGGTGCCTAAGAAGGTGCTGTGCATGTGACTGGGCAGCTGACAGCAGCCGAGAGAGAGAGAGAGAGAGAGAGAGAGAGAGAGAGAGAGAGAGAGAG
>JAXCMG010000016.1:47441496-47458676 GCA_034642415.1 Podarcis siculus | reverse complement strand
GAGAGAGAGAGAGAGAGAGAGAGAGAGAGAGAGAGAGAGAGAGAGAGGAAGAAGAGGAGGAGGAGGAGGAGGAGGAGGAATTTGGATTTGATATCCCACTTTATCACTACCCTAAGGAGTCTCAAAAGGGACGCGGGTGGCGCTGTGGGTTAAACCACAGAAACTAGGACTTGCTGATCAGAAGGCCAGCGGTTCGAATCTCCGCAATGGGGTGAGCTCCCGTTGCTCGGTCCCAGCTCCTGCCAACCTAGCAGTTCAAAAGCACGTCAAAGTGCAAGTAGATAAATAGGTACAGCTCTGGCGGGAAGGTAAACGGCATTTCCGTGCGCTGCTCTTGTTCGCCAGAAGCGGCTTAGTCATGCTGGCCACATGACCTGGAAGCTGTACGCCAGCTCCCTTGGCCAATAAAGCGAGATGAGCGCCGCAACCCCAGAGTCGGCCACGACTGGACCTAATGGGCAGGGGTCCCTTTACCTTAAGGAGTCTCAAAGCAGCTAACAATCTCCTTTTCCCTTCCTCCCCCACAACAAACACTCTGTAAGGTGAGTGGAGCTGAGAGATTTCAGAGAAGTATGACTGGCCCAAGGTCACCCAGCAGCTGCATGTGGAGGAGCAGGGAAGCGAACCCGGTTCACCAGATCATGGGTCCACCGCTCTTAAACACTACGCCACACTGGCTCCTGAAGCTGCTACCTGAATACTCTTTCCAATGGCAAAATGGGCCTGGCCTGGGAAAGAACTTTGCCTAGGCAGAGCATGGGGGGGGGGGCAGCAGGTGGAGGGGCATATTCAGCCTCTCTGGACCGGAGAGGTTACCCATCCCTCGTGTAGCTCCTCAGTCATTCCAGCGGCTGACAGGAACTTTCTGCTGAGCTCTGCCAACTCCATCCTCCTGGCAGGTTACATAATGAAATGGAAGATAATGAGCAGCAACATCCACTTAGTTGGGTGTCTCCCTTCCTCCTTCCTTTCCATCCCATTTCGAACTTAATTGCTCAATTAGCCCTGCTTGAGTGCTGGGCATTATAACCACATCGCAAGCGCAGAAAAGGTTAAGGTCCTAACCGGTTTGAGTCTGGCAGGGCATTCATTCATTCATATCATTTTTATTGGAAGTTTTGAAATTATAAGACAAATTTACAGAAGGAAAATAGCTTTCTGTTTTCCTGAATCTGGCAGAAGACTTCTGAATGTTAAAGTGGTTTGGAATATGTTGGTGATTTTACTTATTTATTTAAAAAAGCATTTCCCCAGAACTTAGCTGGAGATGCAGTGATGACTCCTTGTCTGCATCCACGATCAATGGAAACCACAATGTTGCAAATAAGTCACTTGTTCTGGGGAACCTCAGTTGGTAGAGCATGAGACTCTCAGGATTCTGGGTTCGAGACCCATGTTGGGCAAAAGATGCCTGCAATCCAGGTGGTTGGACTAGATGATCCTCCTGGTCCCTTCCATTATTCTTTAGACTGGCTTTGAGCATCCTGGCATGAGGTAGATTTCTGCTGAAGAGTAGGCAAAGCTTCCTGAAGGCAAGAACCACGGACCCTGGGGTGGTGGTAAAGGACCCTAAGAAACCCAATGCATTCAGAAAAGCTACGTTTATATTCTGATACTCTGCTTTTAGACAAACCTAGACAGCATCTTAAAAAGCAAAGACATCACCTTGCCAACAAAGGTCCGTATAGTTAAAGCTATGGTTTTCCCAGCAGTGATGTATGGAAGTGAGAGCTGGACCATAAAGAAGGCTGATCGCTGAAGAATTGATGCTTTTGAATTATGGTGCTGGAGGAGACTCTTGAGAGTCCCATGGACTGCAAGAAGATCAAACCTATCCATTCTGAAGGAAATCAGCCCTGAGTGCTCACTGGAAGGACAGATCCTGAAGCTGAGGCTCCAATACTTTGGCCACCTCATGAGAAGAGAAGACTCCCTGGAAAAGACCCTGATGCTGGGAAAGATGGAGGGCACAAGGAGAAGGGGACAACAGAGGATGAGATGGTTGGACCATGTTCTTGAAGCTCCCAGCATGAGTTTGACCAAACTGTGGGAGGCAGTGGAAGACAGGAGTGCCTGGCGTGCTCTGGCCCATGGGGTCACGAAGAGTCAGACACGACTAAACAACTAAACCACAACAACACTCTGCTTTTAAAGGTGCTTTCTGCCAGGACAGGCTTCATTTCACCATGAAGAGAAGGAACAACATGCAAGCTTGCTGATGGACTTAGCTAGAACAGAGGAAGTGGTTATCAGGACAGAGGAATCCGGGCAAAAGGGCAAGTCTGGGATGCTGGAAAAGTACTGAGTTGATATGAAGATGCAGGTACAGTACAGCCTAGTACTGTTTTGGGAAAACAGGATGACACCTCAGGTGTCCAGCAGAAGGGAGAAACTGAAACCAGAACACAAGGAACAGTACAGCGGGGGGGGGGGGGCGGATTACTAAGAGTTGCGGTCAGACATGGTTTCGTTAGACAGGACAAGCACCTGTTTCGGGTGAACAAAACAGGACAGGACAGGAGATGAGTTAACATATCAGGATGTGAGGAAAGAGAATCTTGCTCACTTTTGTGTAGCCTTTGCAAATACAGTGGTACCTCGGGTTACATACGCTTCAGCTTACAGACTCCGCTAACCCAGAAATAGTACCTCCGGTTAAGAACTTTGCTTCAGAATGAGAACAGAAATTGTGCTCCCATGGCGTGGCGGCAGTGGGAGGCCCCATTAGCTAAAGTGGTGCTTCAGGTTAAGAACAGTTTCAGGTTAAGAACGGACCTCGGGAACGAATTAAGTACTTAACCCGAGGTACCACTGTATCAGAAATAGGCAGCACCCCTCGTGGGGAAGGGTGCTGCCCATCTATTCAAAGATACTGGAGACTTTGCATCACAACTTACGTATTTCTGGAGGGGTGGCGTTGACAATTTTTAGTGGATAAAAGGAGGCAAGAGAATGTCTTCTCCACTCCAGAACGACCTCTCCTGGCATTGAATGCCCATTATCCAGAGAGCCCTTGTCGTTTTTCTGCTTTGTTTGTTATTACTGTACAGCGCACTTGTTTGACTTAGTGCCTCTAACCTTTGGCATTCTGTTTTTGTATCGGGGGTGATACTTTATTATAATAAACTCTTTTTATAACCTGTTTCTGGTCTCTTGTGGTTACAGTTGCCTAAGCGACGTGTGAGCTGCTCTCTCGCTGAGCCCAGCCTGGCAGAACCACAGAAGGAGCTTTCAGCAAGCAAATGCTATAAAAACTGCCTATAAGTTACCCCCTTTACCTCCTTAAATGCCCACGGTGGACTGTGGAGAGGGGTGGGGGCCTTGATAATAATAATAATTATTATTGTAATTTATTATTTATACCCCACCCATCTGGCTGAGTTTCCCTAGCCACTTCTGATAGAGAAGTTGGGCAACCACCTCAAACAGGGATGTGATTACAGGGCTATTTTTCCAGAAAAAGAGGTACTGGAACTCACCATGAACATGTGTGGGATGCGTGACACACAAGCACATGTGCACAGAGGCACTGGGTAGAGTTTCTTCCCCCATGGAGGAGGCAGTGGGCCCCATTTTCCTCTTAGGTACTGATCCTGCGCTCCCTGCCCCATGTGTGTTGGGGGATTCCCCCTCTGTGCAGAAGAGTCTGAGCCACTCCCTGCACCCCCCCATCCAGCGGTTGCAAAAAGTGCATTAAAGGGTGGGGGCAAGCCACATCCGCTGCCCTAAAGGCGGCTGGGGTCAGGCTGTTAATCTCCATTCGTTTAGTCTAGTTTTTATTTTATTTGTGGGGCAAGATGACTTTACAGGAGGAGCGCAAGCTATAAATACATTTGTGGGGTCATAAGTAAGCTGGAGAAGTGCTCCCCAGACCACAGCGGACTCATGAAAACGCTCCTTGCCGAAGGAACAAGTGCAGACCTGAACAGATATATGGGAGAATGTGTAAAAATAAATCTGACACACAGACCGGGCAGCGAGTCCTGATGGAAACCTGAGCCCAGGAACATGCTGTGCCGCTCAGTCTCTCTCTCTCTCTCTCTCTCTCTTTCTGTCGAAAAGGCTCCTTGCGTGGATTTCCACTGATTCATGCTTTTCGCTGCCCAGTCTGACCTGCAGCGTCACACTGTGGGGGTGTAGCAGCTCGTGAAAGTTGAGCCACCAGTTCCTGCTGCTGCCGCGCTGCTGCTGCTGCTGCTGACTCAAGCATCCATTCCCTTCGCTGTGTCTTAAAAGGGCAACGGAATCTGCGCTGCAAGTCACTGCTTCTGTCATCTAATAAGAATCATCTTTCTCTCGGTTAAAGTCATCATGCCAAAGCAGGCTCACAGCGGCTAAGCAGATGTCTTTTCTGGGATGCCCAAAAGCTGAACACAGCGCAGCAGCAGCAGAGGCAACATGACTCCCTTCACTCATAATGTTTGATGTTTCATTTTGTTCCTTTGTTATTTTGTTGGAAGCCGCCCAGAGCGGCTGGGTTAACCCAGTCAGATGGGTAGGGTATAAAAATAAATAAATTATTATATCATGATCCCCAGGAGAACTGGATAGCTCAGTTGGTTAGAGCGTGGTGCTGATAACACCAAGGCTGCAGGTTCGATCCCTGCTTGGGACAGTTGATAAATGTATATAATGTATATAAATGAAGAGATAAGCCGCCACATGCTTGGCACATGCCGTGGGAGGGCCCTCATTCTTTTGGCCACAATGCATTGAGCATCCTATGCTGCAATTCAGCAGATGTCATGCTTGCAGGAAGACTGGTCATGCCTAGACTGGGTAGGTTGCCTTGGGCATGTTTTCTTTTAGATAAATGGGCAAACCCGGAAAATGGGGAGCTGCCTCTCTCCTCTTCTGTGGTTACACTGATGATGCCTTACTCGTTTGAGGGCATCAACCCACCTGTCCTTTCCCCATCTTTTGCTCTGGTTGTGGTTTGTGGGCATCGCAAAGCACAATTAAAAAATGGCCAGTGCCAAAAATTCTAAGTGGAGAAGGGGAGAAAAGGATAATTTATGTACCGGAGCTCAGGCTTCCTCTTTGTCCCTGGTGACTGAAGGAGCAGAGTTGAAATTCAGAAGATAGCTGTAATCTGAACAAATACGGGGAATCTGCAAAGAACTTCCAGGTCAGCCTGGGAGGTCCCCACAGCACAGCCATGTTACGGGAGCTCAGCTCTGTGTTTCTCAAGGTTAGTCCAGTGTGAGAATTTCTGCAGAGATTCTTTCTCCCTTTCGCTCTGCTCACCCACCCATAGGAGGAGTCCTAGGACTGCACAGGACCTGGAGGGGTGGTGTTCGCAGCAGTCAGCTGAGGCACCTCAAGAAATCCAGAGGCATTTCACAACACCCTGCAAACACAACCTCTGTGTGACCTGTTTACCAACCAGGATGGGAGATTAGATTTGAACTGATGACAGATATCAGAATATTTGTTCAAGTGAAAATATAAAAGAGAGAGAGAGAGAGACAAAGAGAAACGACAACAGAGCCTGACACAATTTCTTGCCCGTGTCTCAAAGGCTCCTGCTCCAGAGCATGACATCACTGGTCCTTCCGCATGGGCTGAATGATGCAACCTCAAGGAATGGGGCAGAAGCTGTTTACCCAGGAGGGCGTGAGCACCTCCCTGGCTGATGAACAACTCGTGAAATGAGATGACATAATTCTCAACATCCAGCTCCGGCTGTCACTTGAGCAAAGCCACTCTCCTAGGGCAGGGAGAGTTGTCGCAGGTAGAGGCGATCCACCTGGGACTGGAGCTGTGTATGGCTGTAGGAGCATTGCACAGATTCCATTTTTCTCTGTGGGCTTTCGTCTGCACAAGAGTATTCAGTGAGACCCACTGAAATGAACGCACCCAAATTAGCCGTGTCCATTAACTTTGGTGTGTCTACTCTTGAGAAGGCCTAGCACTGGCTACAAGTTTAAGTGTAACTGCAAACCTGAGGTTTATTGCGAGCACGTAAGATGGTATTTGTTCACCTGTGGGCATGCAACTTTAATAATAATAATAATAATAATAATAATAATAATAATAAAGATTTGTCAATAGAATAGCACAATAGTGAACTTACACCCAAGCCAACCTATGTTTCAGAGTGGGCCAAATGGGTTTTTAATCTAGCCGTTTCAAAACTAGAGAAATAAGGTTGTGTTGCATCTTAGCCCCACCAGGTAGAGAACCATCATCCTACCTAGGATGGGCAAACCGCAGGCAGGCAGAGGCAGAGAGGGCACCTCTTCCCCCAGAACACTGCTCACAGTGCAGGTTTGCCAGCGAATGAGGCACCATGGAGCTACCCAAACAGAACAGGGAAAACTGAAAGAGAAAAAGGAAGGAGAAAGGGTTGGGAGGGGAGAGCAAGTAAGGGAGTCAAGTGACTCACCGGTTGCAAAACCAGGAGAGCTGTATGAGTGTCCTTTGAATCACTTCCTCCCCAGCAGCAGCCAGTTGCTCTGGCAATTTGCTGTGGCTGGGAGCCAAGCGTTGCAGTTATTCAGCTGGTCGAGGGTTTCCTAGGAAAAGGAGCATCTGCAACCCAGAATGCTTGTTACATCAGGTAGGGCAGGCTCCGGCCTTGGAGTTTGCATACAGTCAGCCAGGCCTCTTCTGCTGACATGCTCATGAGAGGACACGGTGTCCATTTTTCACAACAGGGTGGCTCTTGCACATCCGTTTTATAGTGAGCCAGGCTTCTGGGGCAGCTGGGTGTGAAGTGGCTGTCCTTGGTCTGCGGTGGAGGAAAGCCTTTGCTATCCACCAGCCCCTAGGAGCCACAGAACTGGAGAGAGGGGCCAGTTCCCATTTTCCTCGAAGGGCCCCCCAAGGCAATTTGAGAGGGGCTCATAAAGCTCAGACCTGACACCCTGGAGAGCCACAGAACTCTGAACTCTTTCCTGAAAACTTCACAAGTTTTTAAATGCACTGTACACACAACCCACAAATCCAAACACCACCAATCGTTATCTAACTTAAAAGGCAAGTGTTGCAAATATTGTATTTGCCCTCTATAAAGCATCCCAGGGATGAGATAAAAGCTAAATGTGGATTTTAACGGGACAAGAAGAAGAGAGGGTGCAAAGCCTGAAAATGCCAATCAAGACAAAGCCTTTGTCTTCCAGTAGTCATTTTGGCAGCCGTTGCCAGGCTTAGAACCATTTCTGAGTCAGTCATCTGTTTTCCTGGACAGTTCAGCTGCAATGAAGAAAGGAGCAGCAGGGATTTTGCAACAAGTTATTTGTTTGACAGAAGCCAACGTTTCTTGATAATATATTTCTAACATATATGCAAACAATCTGCAAAGCACCAACCAATAACACTGTGTCAGTTTGTAACCTAATGTCAAGGCTTTTGTGGTTTGCATCTTTTCAAGTCATTTCCTTTCACGTTCATGGAAATCTGTCTCCAGGGCTTCTTCCAAGCTATTGCTACTTCCAGGTAAGATTCCACCACACACAGGCAAACTGAGATTGCGCAATGAAAGTTGATTTGGAGCTCTTGTGCAACAAGCCCATTTCCCTCCCAAAGTGTGATTTTTTGCAATAAGTGATGGGGGGTGGGGTGGAAATGCAGTGGAAAGCGCTTGACACTGTAAGATAGTTTCTGCCTCTTGCGTGCATTAAAGGGTTAAGCTAAGCAAGCAGATCCAGTAAGCCCCCTAGTTATGAACTCATTCCCCTGGGAGAGACTAAGAGCACTTTGCATTCTTTGTTTCTCTCAGGTTAGCCTGCTTCTTTGTGGAAGAATTAAGATTTAGGAGCAGGTGCTGTGGGCTTTCCACATGGCAAATCTTCCCAGCTGGAAGACTCACCCAGCCTGCTTTTCTTTCATTAGCACGAATATTTCACCTTTTGTTCCTGAGTTTAAATTTACCATATTTTTCGCTCTATAAGACACACTTTTTCCCTCCTAAAAAGTAAGGGGAAATCTGTGTGTGTGTTATGGAGTGAATGCAGGCTGTGCGGCTATCCCAGAAGCCAGAACAGCAAGAGGGATTGCTGCGCAGCGCTCCATCTTGCTGTTCTGGCTTCTGGCTTGGCCGCACAAAGCCTCTTCAGGGCATGGGGAGCCTTCACCCCGCTGCCCTGAGGAGGCTTCGCATGGCTATCCCAGGCTTTTGCGGGAGGTGGGGGAAGGGACAGAGGGGCTGCCCTCTGTCCCTTCCCCCGCCTCCCGCAAAAGCCCACAAGAGCTGCACGGAGAGTGTGTGCGGCTCTTGTGGGCTTTTCCCTCCTTGGGGGAAAAGCCTTCAAGCACCGCACACACACTCCTTGCAGCTCATGAAAGGGAGCACTGAACAAAACCTGGGATGCATACAGGCTCTGCTCAGCGTTCCCTTTAAAGAAATTTTCCCCCTTGCATTCCCCCTCTAAAAACTAGGTGCATGTTATGGTCAGGTGCATCTTATGGAGCGAAAAATACGGTAATTATTTTCTCTTTCGGAACCTCCATTTTGAATCCTTCTGCTGACTGGATGGAGAGATAGCCTCGTTTCTGGGACTTCCGATGTTTTGAGTATAACGTCCTTTACTTCTTTATGCAGTTCATTTTTTTTAGCATAAGCTTTTTGTGGAGGGAACACATGTTAAACAGGTGGATGCAATTCAGGCCTCACTGCCACTGCCTGGGTTTAAAACCGCTTGGGGCAGCCAGCCATTCTGCAGCTCAGCAAAAGGGAGAGAAAGAAATCAGGCAATTCCCCATCCGTTTCTTTCTCACAACAGACACAACCTCATGTTACGTCTTTGCAACCAAAACAGGGTGAAAGTTCCATAAGCAGGTCCTTGTGCAAACTTGTGCAAACAAATCAGGATGCATGCTCAACTAACAGGTTGTCTGGATGCATGCTCAACTAACAGGATGCAAATCAGGATGCATGCTCAACTAACAGGTTGTCTGCAAGCAACCTTTGGCTCCAATCCTGTGGCCACCTGGGAGGGCATCCTAGGAGCCATGAAATATACTAGATCTCTCTCCCCAGATTTAGAGAGCTTGAAGATCCAAGGTCAGAGCCTCTTGCCTGGTCACTGAAGCTGTTTCCACAGCCCTGACCCTACTGGCTTCCAGCTTCCTACACTGGCAGGGCCCCAAGAAAGGTTATTGGCGTGGTTTGGGAAGGGTGTCTGGCAGGTGGGAGGGAGAGGGAGGACCAGGAAAAGCCTTAGAGCAAAAGGATGCAACACTATCGCCGTCAATCCTCCTACCTGTCGCTAAACCTAGGAGATGTTTGTGTCCGCTAAAGAGCTGGCGTAAAAGGGGTGTCCTCAAAGACATTCCTAACTAACTCTCCCTGATGTCTCCCACAAACTGGCCGTTCTGAGCTGTGGTCCAGAGATGCCTAACCAAGCGATGCCCTGCCTCCTGCTGCTGCATCCCTCACACTGCCCTGCGTTTGGGATGCTAGTGTCAAGGAGTGTGGGTTCAGGGCAAGTTTGGGGGCAAGGAGTGCTCTTCAAGAGTCCTGGCTTCATCAACTTCCTTCACTGGCTTTCAAGGGCTGGGAATCAGATGAATTCTTCCCCCTGAAGGGTCCACATGCACTGGAAACTGGTGTGGAGGTTTCTTTCTCCCCCCCCCCCTGTGTTTTCCATCAGTGGCATGCCCTGGACAGTGGTAATTTTCTCGTCCTCCTTCCCTAGGAGCCCTGGTCAAGGGAGCAGTCTGGCATCTTGATCACAGTCAAAGCAACATTGTTTTATCTGTTGTGTCGATGGATATAAAACCATTTGCTCCATCCTTCCCCCCCGCCCCCCCGAGCCAATTGCACAGGTCACTGATCACGGGTGGGGCTGTGTACTGAACACCCTGCCTTTTGTTTGCTAATGATATGCTGTTTGTGTGCTCTGTTTGATCACGTGGTCTCTGTTTCTTGAACATCTTGTCACACGGGCCTACGCTGGCTGGGAGCTGAAAGTGTTTTCAGATCCCAGAGCTCCCTCCCCCTCTCCCCCCACCCCTTTCCTTGTATTCATGCCTCACCTGGCCTAGAGATTGCATGAGACACCTAAACAGACGGGTTGGTGGAGTTTGCCTTAACTCTTTGCTGAGCTCTAAAGGCTTCTTCCTTTGCACGGATGTTGTACGTGCAAGTTTAAAATGAAGGATGCTGTCTGCAGGATCCATTTCTCACTTTGACGTGAATATGCTTTGCACATCATACCTGCAGAGCTATTACCAAAAACGACATTTTCCTATTACTCAAAGCACAATATTAGGATTTATTTGCGGCAAGGGCACATGAAAGGAAGAAGGGCTTTGACATTGTGGAAAGTGTGCTTTTGCAGCTTCTTCCTCTGCAAGAAGATTAAAGCAGCTGTGGAAATGTCTGCAGAGAGGTTGACTAGCACTTTTTGGAAATAAGCAAAAAGTCATCTAAGCATTTTGCAATTACATGCATGCAGTTTTCTGGATGCTGTTGCCTTTTGAAGCTTAAGGATTTGAATAGGCAGGGTCTGAGCTTGGCTGTGCATTGACGTTTTCTGTGTTCTTTTCAGAGATTACAAAGTTATTTTTGCCTTTTGCACAACCACACACACACACAACCACACACACATATATAGCTTTTAAATTTGTCATACATCTCTCTTTAAACTTTGACTTCCTGCCTTCTCTTCCCTGCTGTTATTAATCCCATCCTGTCTACATACTGCATTTCACCTAACACATATTCTTTTATTTCAAATATTATCATTTTTCTTCCGCTGTTCTTATTTAAAATCCTGCTTGCTATTTCATCTGGTTATGATATTTTTTCACATATTCCAAAAGGTGCTTCCATTTTTCCATAAATAGTCTGTCATGTTGGTTTCTTACTTTGGCTGTTAGTTTTTTGCCAGTTCAGTGGAACCGCAGCTTCCAACAACATACCCTCCAACAATTCTCCGATGAAAATAGGAATGTCCCATTCCATAAGGATACTTTTACTATTTATACCCCACACATCTTACTGGGTTGCTCCAGGCACTCTGGGCAGCTTCCAACATATATAAAAACATAATAAAACATTAAACATTTTTTTAAAAAAACCAAACAAAACACTTCCCAATACCACATTGCCTTCAGACGACTCGGGGGTCGCATAACTCCATTCCCTCCAACATTTCCCCAGTGAAAATAGGGACAATCCTAAGGAAAAGTGGGACATTCCAGGATCAAATCAGAAAGTGGGATGGCTTCTCTAAATCAGGGACGTCCCTGGAAAATAGGGAAACTTGGAGGGTCTGCAACAACTTTTCATTGGGATAATGCATCAGTCCCAAACCGATTCCCCGCCCTACTTTAGTTCTATGCAACTGTAGCTTTAAGCAGATGTAAACTCTGTATCGGTTACACACTGACATTTTGCTTAAAGCAGAGATGTCCAAACTTTTTCCAAAGAGGGCCAGATTTGATGAAGTGAACATGTGTGAGGGTAAACTGCCACAGGGGCTGGATTAAAACAAACAGCAGGCCGGATTAGGCCCCGGGCCAGACTTTGGACATGCCTGGCTTAAAGGCACAGGTCAATTCTGTGTCCAGGGCAGCTGTCTACCAGCTCCATCTGATACACTGGCTGAGACCCTGCCTGCCCGCAGACTGTCTCGCCAGAGTGGTGCATGCTCTGGTTATTTCCCACTTGGACTGCTGCAATGCACTCTACATGGGACTACCTTTGATCAGCACCCCGTTTTGCTTTGAGACCCGCAGACCTGCAGCCCAGTTTAAATCAGTTGAGATTATTATTATTTTCGTCTCACCATTCTGCCTGCGTTGGGCTCCCAAGATGGCCCGTATAGAACGCCTAAATATAATTAAAATGGTATCCAGTCCCTCTTTATTCACAACAGCAGCCGTTCCCCTAAATGCCATAGTGTCTCACTGGGCAAGGAGCCACCTTCTAGAAGGAGCCAGCATTCGTCAGCCCTTGAGGATTGCCTGATAATAATCCGCACTGGAGTTCCTTCAAAGGCAGCATTTAAAAAAGCAAAGTGTGCTTCCGCCCTTGGAAAGAGGCTGCTGCCAACTTCAAGGCTCAGAGAGGTCCACGCCGCGTGGAGGCGGCAGCCGTGGCAGCAAGGCTGGCTCATCACCTCTTCCAGCACCAAACTCAATTCAAAGAGCTCAGGTGCCTCCAATGGCGCCCTGCTAATTACAGCTCTCTCCCTCTCTCTTTTTGGTTAGCCACAGAAGACATGTACTTCACTTAAATTTACTTATGAGGGGGAATGAAAATGAAGGAACCTGATTGTTTTTAATTAGGGGATAATGAGTCACACATCTTGAATGGGCGAGAGCTTATGTAATGACAGGTGCACATTAGTGGATTTCATTTGAGAGTTTACCCTGCAGAAGGCGCTTGCATAATTGCTTCCTGGGGGGGGGGGGCGGTGGTGGTGAAGGTGCATTATCTGCTTATAGGCCACACACAGAGTAAACTCATGTGCAGTAAACACACACACACACACAATATGCTGCAGGGGGTGATTCAAGGTTCCTGTCCCTTACCTGAGCAGGGAACTTCTGAGAACTGATAAAATGTCCATTTCATGGTACGGGGTGGAGTTTATTTGCAGATGCCTTGTTCACAGTTTCCTCACCCTTCTGTTATCTTTGGAGCTGCCAATATAAATAAGACACACTGGCTAAGCTTGCTAAAGCTCCAGTGTTGTAACAAATAACAGATTAAAATCTGCTGACCTCAAAGCAATTCCTCCAAGGCCCTTCCTGGCATATTCCATGTCTAGCGCTGTTCTCAGGCTTCCACAGTGCTAAACCTCTCAGATCCCTTGCTGGAAGCGAAATCCTAGAAAGGGCTTCAGCCCATGGGGAGAGCATGCAGAAGGTCCCAGGACCTCCTGCCAAAAAAGATTTTTTTTAAAAAAAAAATACATGCCATATTTGCTTAAGGTCTGGTTAACTACAATAACAATTCCCCCACTGCCACCTTTTTTGTACAGTGGTACCTCTGGTTACATACTTAATTCGTTCTGGAGATCCGTTCTTAACCTGTAACTGTTCTTAACCTGAGGTACCACTTTAGCTAATGGGGCCTCCCGCCGCCGCCAAGCGATTTCTGTTCTCATCCTGAGGTAAAGTTCTTTAGCCGAGGTACTACTTCTGTACAGAGTCTGTAACCCGAAGTGTTTGTAACCTGAGGTGTTTGTAACCCGAGGTACCACTGAAATGTACAAAATATCTTTGCTTTGCTTTCTGCATGGGTACTATTTCCTGTTTCGTCCTTTTTGTGTCTTATCTTACTTTGTGCCCTTGTAATTTTGTATTTGTTTTATTTTTCAATAAAGAATATAAAAAAGCGAACTTGGGGAGGAGGAGCAGGGGAAACAGAGGATCGCTGTGGAACGCAATAGCTAGAGGAGTCATGATTCTCTGATGATAGCTTAGCAGAGTCATATCCAGACTTGGGTTTCACATATTAATTCAACTTTGAATCAGGCCGGTCAAAAGTATCAAGCGCTTGCTCTGCTCTCAAGCTTCCCACTTGGAGGTCACCAAGGGCACAGGATTCTTTTTCCAAAACACCAGCAGCCGTCCCCACCCCCTCTCCCTCTCATATCAATATTCTAGCCTTCATGGATGCCATAAAGTCTGAAGCTGCCTGGCTATTGCCTAATGATTGCTGAGATCTCAGAAGCTGGAGGTTGTGGGGAGGTGGGGGTTGTCAATTTTCCAGCTGTCAGATTTCCCTCTGGGCCTTTATAGCTCCTTCCTTGCCCCATCTCACCACCCACTACAGAAGCAGACTGAATTTGATGAAAGAGTCAGAAGAACCTTTGCAAAACTTGCTCTGCTCTTTTGCATAACCAGCAAAACAGACGGGATCACAGTCTGTTTCTGAGCCCATTTTAAAGTGCTGGTTCGAACCAAGAAGAAGTGTTTGGATTTGATATCCCGCTTTATCACTACCCGAAGGAGTCTCAAAGCGGCTAACATTCTCCTTTCCCTTCCTCCCCCACAACAAGCACTCTGTGAGGTGAGTGGGGCTGAGAGACTTCAAAGAAGTGTGACTGGCCCAAGGTCACCCAGCAGCTGCATGTGGAGGAGCGGGGAAGCGAACCCGGTTCACCAGATTATGAGTCTATCGCTCTTAACCACTACACCACACTGACTCTCTAAGGGGCACAGGAGCAAAAATCGGGGGGGGGGGACCCCAGGTCCAATGCCATGCTCCCTCTCTCTACCCACCCATCTGAGTGGGTTGCCCCAGCCATTCTGGGCGGCTTCCAATATATATAAAAACATTATACTTTTAAACTTCCCTATATAGGCTGCCCTCAGATGTCTTCTAAAGGTTGTATAGCTACATATCTTCTTGGCTTGGGGGGTTGCATTACTCCGTACCCTCCAACATTTATCCGATGAAATTAGGGACATCCTAAGGAAAAGGGACGTGGGTGGCGCTGTGGGTAAAAGCCTCAGCGCCTAGGGCTTGTCGATCGAAAGGTCGGCGGTTCGAATCCCCGCGGCGGGGTGCGCTCCCGTTGCTCGGTCCCAGCGCCTGCCAACCTAGCAGTTCGAAAGCACCCTCGGGTGCAAGTAGATAAATAGGGACCGCTTACTGGCGGGAAGGTAAACGGCGTTTCCGTGTGCTGCGCTGGCTCGCCAGATGCAGCTTTGTCACGCTGGCCACGTGACCCGGAAGTGTCTCCGGACAGCGCTGGCCCTTGGCCTCTTAAGTGAGATGGGCGCACAACCCTAGAGTCTGTCAAGACTGGCCCGTACGGGCAGGGGTACCTTTACCTTTACCTTTAAGGAAAAGTGGGACATTCTGGGATCAAATCAGAAACAGGGACACCTTCTGTAAATCTGGAACTGTCCCTGGAAAATAGGGGCACTTGGAGGGGCTGGAGCAGCACTCTCCCCTCCTGTGGCTTCCAGCCACCCTTGGCTTTTGCTTCGGACTCCAGTCCTAACTAAATGGGGCTAGCCGAGATTCTCTCTCTCCTGAATGCCACCCCCGCCAAAGCATCACTATTCATTTCACCAGGAAAAATGGGGTGGGGGCCACACAATGTGGCCAATTGTTCCCAGCAGCCCCATTCAGTGCAATGTTTACTTATTTTGGTCTGCAACCAAACAGGAAGCCAGAGGTCAGCGATGCCTTCTCTGCTGGGAGCAAAGGGTTCCTATTTCTGCCTTTTCTCTCTCTGTGTGTTGTTGTTGTTTTAAATCCTGCTATTCACCTCTGGCCAAGATTCCTCCTCCTGCAAGAGACATCAGACTGGGCCCCGTCCCCACCCCCTTCCACCACCCCCCACCTCTTCTGGCTTTGTTTGTCTTTCTAAGAAGTCAGCTGAGGTGTCAGGTAGTAGATTAATGCTCTGGCAGCCCTTCCAACCGGGTCAGGGTGCACTGCTTGCCTGCCTGCCCGCCCTGGATTCTGAGCTCTTTTGACACATAAAAACAGGATTAGGGGCCTGTTTCTCCAGCAGTGCCAAATGGGGAGGGGGCTGGAGAAGACCCCATATAGAATTCCCTCCAACGCCTGCAACAGGTGACCTAATGTCCCCGCTTGGGGGGAAAAAGCCATTCAAACTGCCAAGCTGAAGAAAGGCAACTACAATTTCCCAAAGGGTTTTTTGGTGGAAGCAAGGAAGGGGACGTGATATGAGGAGATTAGAAAGCAAATCTCAGCCATCTTTTCCCCTGATTAAATGCTTTCTTAGAAGCAATTTCAGCCAGTCGTTTTTCCGGTCAACTAAACAAAGTGAAAACTCATGGATGGCTATTCAAAATATTAGTTAGAAAGCAGCTGTGAATCAAAGCAGCCATCTTCAAACCGTGTACCACTTGCTAGGATGAACCAAAGTGCAGGAGAAGACCAGGCCAGTAAATTTACTGCTGAGTAAATTGTCCATAGGGACGCGGGTGGTGCTGTGGGTAAAAGCCTCAGCGCCTAGGGCTTGCCGATCGAAAGGTCGGCGGTTCGAATCCCCGCGGCGGGGTGTGCTCCCGCTGCTCCGTCCCAGCGCCTGCCAACCTAGCAGTTCGAAAGCACCCCCGGGTGCAAGTAGATAAATAGGGACCGCTTACCAGCGGGAAGGTAAACAGCGTTTCCGTGTGCTGCGCTGGTGCTGGCTCGCCAGAGCAGCGATGTCTCGCTGGCCACGTGACCCGGAAGTGTCTGCGGACAGCGCTGGCCCCCGGCCTATAGAGTGAGATGGGCGCACAACCCTAGAGTCTGTCAAGACTGGCCCGTACGGGCAGGGGTACCTTTACCTTTACCTTAAATTGTCCAGGGATATTTTTTTCCCCTCCTGGCAAAGGCCAGGCAAAAATATTTTGGGGACTCTCACATCCTACCAAGGACGACTTTCACATCTGCATGCACCCTTTTCTGGCCTGGGCTTTTGGCTGCTGTTCAGTTTCCAGAACTGACAGCAGTGATGGACACAACATCGCTCGGTCTGTGAATCATCCACCTGCCTGTGAATCTTGGTGGGTTAACCAAGCCGTTGCAAACGTTGGGACTGTCTCTATTTTGCAGGAGGGATTCCGGAGGATTCTGTAACTTGCGGTTTACACAGTTGAAGTACAGTAGATTAAAGTGCTCTGTTGCCCTGGTGCAACAAATCTGCCACAAAAAAACTGGATCTCCATCCCACTACATGTGAGGTAGCCACTGTCTTTTCAGCGCCTATTGAAAACCTTCCTTTTTTTCAACAAGCCTTTTTTAGGGGCAGTTTTCCTCCCAGTCTGCATCTGTATTGGATTCAAACTCGTTTTTTGCTAATGAAATGGTTGCAATTGATGTTTAAACAGGATGTTGTGGCAGTTGTTATTGTTAAATCACTTCGATATATTTTATAGGAATAAATTCACGAATTGAATGAAATAAGGAGTACAGTGGTACCTCGGGTTAAGAACTCAATTCGTTCTGGAGGTCAGTTCTTAACCTGAAACTGTTCTTAACCTGAGGTACCATTTTAGCTAATGGGGCCTCCCGCTGCTGCCGTACGATTTCTGTTCTCATCCTGAAGCAAAGTTCTTAACCTGAGGTACCATTTCTGGGTTAGTGGAGTCTGTAACCTACTCTGAGCTGAATAAAGAGCATGAAATCCACACTCGACTCTGAGTATATTTCACCAGAGTATCCAAAATCTGATGGAGAGTTGAATGCAGCTCAGCACAATTTCTCTCTCTCTCTCTCTCTCTCTCTCTCTCTCTCTCTCTCTCTCTCT
>JAXCMG010000016.1:47345456-47441486 GCA_034642415.1 Podarcis siculus | reverse complement strand
TCTCTCTCTCTCTCTCTCTCTCTCTCTCTCTCTCTCTCTCTCTCTCTCTCCTTCTCTGCTTCTCCTTCTAATAAGCAGGGCTTGGTGCTAAGGTTGCAGGTGTGCAAAGGTGCTGAAACCCCTCCCCAGTGATATCTTTTCGCTGAAGTGCATGAATAGAAGGAGGGAGGTGGGCTGTGGTGTGGGCTGCACTTTGTGTGTTGCAGGTCCTGAAGGAAGAGCTCTGCCTGTCCCTTTTCACCCTGTGGCTGCAGCCCTGCGCACCAGGAGACTTGCCAACCTCGCTCACTCATCAGTCCTCATTAGCACTCCATCCCGAATGAGTTTGCTTGCTCCAGACCCTTTCCTGGCCTCCTTATGAGTCATGGTTAGAAACTGGAATTTTGCTCCTTCACTTGAGTGACAGGAAGGCAGGCATGGCTGGGCGAGGAAGTGACTCACTCTCCCTTCTGCCTACACGGATTTTCGATGGATCATTTCTGGTAGGGCTACCAGAATGGTTTCGTTTTTCAGATAATCCCCTAGTCCCAATTCTACTTGACTAGATGATCCTCAAGGGTCCCTTCCGATTCTGCGGTTCTATGAAGTATACCTGCGGAATGAAAAGAATGTGGTGTTTAAACTTTTAATGGGTGCTGAAAATGTGGGAGAAGAAATGAACCAGCTCCTTTTGAGCTGAGGACATGGGTGGTGCCCTATCTGCTTTCAGGGGTGCTTCATCCTAGAAAAGCATTTTAGATTTTTCCAGTAGGGGGGAAATCTAAGCCAAAATGGCCTTGATGAGCAGGGAGACCTCATGCAGCCTTCTGAGAGGCTGTTGGGGACAGCCTGCTTCATAGTGCTGAAGTCTTAGACCAGGATCCCTGACGTCAGTTTCAGCACCTGAAGTTCAACAGAAGACCCAGCAAGAAAGAGCCAGACTGGCAGACCCAGAGACTTTGTGGTTGCTGAGGTTGCCTGAAATATACTCGGAGTCAAGTGTGGATTTCATGCTCTTTATTCAGCTCAGAGTAGTGAGGAATGGAAGTTCCCCCAAAATGTCTGCTTTATATACATTATTTACAGAATGGGCCCAACGTGATTGGCTAATTCTGGGATTCTCCTGTAGGCCAATCAGGTTGCGGATTCACTTCCACCCGGAGTTGGATTGGGTGGCTCCTGTGGACCAATCAGACTGCTGCATTCTGAATCCTATTGTTCTAGGACCAATCAGACTGCTGCATTCTGGATCCTATTGTTCTAGGACCAATCAGACTGCTGCATTCTGAATCCTATTGTTCTAGGACCAATCAGACTGCTGCATTCTGGATCCTATTGTTCTAGGACCAATCAGACTGCTGCATTCTGGATCCTATTGTTCTAGGACCAATCAGACTGTTGCATTCTGGATCCTATTGTTCTAGGACCAATCAGACTGCTGCATTCTGGATCCTATTCAACTCAGTACATAACATTGCCTTTCTGCCCCCTCCTGTGCCTGAGCGTACACACACTTCCCAGTTGCCTTACTAAGGGAGGCCCTCACGTTTAGCCGGAGGCCATAAGGTTCCAAAGGATGCCTGGAAGATGGAGAAGAGGGTGGATCCTTCCTCCTCTTCCATATTAGGCAAACTTGGCTGCTTGGGAGACACTGAATGGGCATCTGAGTCACCAAGCCATACATGACGTCATACAGGAGGCCTGATCTCACATTCGCTCTGCAGCCACCGCCGCGAAAGGGATCAGGCTGGTTTAAGGCGGGAGGTTGCAGCTTTCTAATTTTAGCAATGTTTGCTTTAGAGTAAGGAGCTGACGATTCCCACTGGCATTCGGTACCCGCTCGGGGGCTGAGTCAGACCCATGCAGAACAACATTTGACCCAGTAAAAAGATACACGGCGCCGTTGCCAAGAGCTGCGTCTCCATGTCACCACAGGCCGTTTGCGTCTGAGTCATCCCGGAGTTTCAAGGCTGGGTGCCGCTAGCTCAGGAGAAACGGCTCCGGGCAAAGGAGAGGGATTCTCCTGGGAAGCATAAAAGGCAACGTTGACGGGATGGAAATAAGCACATCAGAAGAGCTCTGCAGGATCTGCCCAATGTCCCATCTAGTCCTGTTCTCACAGTGGACAGGCAGATGTGCCTCTTCTGGGAAGCCCCACAAGCAGGATCAGAGCACAAGAGCCCTTTCCCCTCCTCTGGCTTCCGACAGTTGATATCAGAAGCACTCTGAGCTCATAGAAAAGTTGAGTGACCAACTATAGGGGTTGTAGGCAGGGCATGGAACCTTGCAGAACAGCCTCAGGGAACTCTTCAAATCCGTCAACTCAGAGAGAAGAAGACAAGTTTGGATTTGATATCCCGCTTTATCACTACCCTAAGGAGTTTCAAAGCGGCTAACATTCTCCTTTCCCTTCCTCCCCCACAACAAACACTCTGTGAAGTGAGTGAGGCTGAGAGACTTCAGAGAAGTATGACTAGCCCAAGGTCACCCAGCAGCTGCATGTGGAGGAGCAGGGAATCGAACCCGGTTCACCAGATTACGAGTCCATTGCTCCTAACCACTACACCACACTAGCATCAGCTGCCAGAGAGGTTTTTTTCTTTTTCAAATTTGTTTGAAGAGGGAAGGGTAGGGGGAGATAGAAATTGCAGGGTATGTGTGCTTTAAACCACATATCCAAAGTCATTTTAGGACTTTATGGCCATAAAATGCATCATGTATAACTTGGTTTACCACAGAGGTTTTCACATCTTAATATAAAAAAAGGGCGCTCATCTTGCTTTCAGGCTGAGGGAGCCAGCATTTGTCCACAGACAGCTTTTCAGGTCATGTGGCCAGCATGACTAACCTGCTTCTGGCACAATGGGACACTGTGACGGAAACCAGAGCGCACAGAAATGCTGTTTGCTTTCCTGCCACAGTGGCATGCTTTCGAACTGCTAGGTTGGCAGGAATGTCTTAATATACCATTGACCATTGATACCATCAACCATGGTGTCCTTCTGGACCGTCTAGAGGAGATGGGAACTAGGGGCACTGTTACGTAGTGCTTCCGCTCCTTCCTCCTGGGCCGTGTCCAGAAAGTGGTGTCGGGGTATGTGTGTGAGAGTGTTTGGACCCCTGGGCACTCACTTATGGGGTGCCTTCGGGCTCTGTCCTCTCCCCCATGTTTTTCAACATGCTGCTGGGAGAGATCATCGGGGGGGGGTTGGGCTGGGTGTTCACCAATATGTGGATGATACCCAGATCTACCTCTTGTTTAAATCAGAACCAATGAAGGCGGTGGACGTCTTGTGTGGGTGTCTGGAGGCAGAGGGGGGTGAATACAGTGGCAGAGCAACATGCTGCAGCCCCCAGAGCAGAGAACAGGCAGGGACATGGCTGGCATGCATCCCGGGGGCATGTTGTGTTGCCCACGGGGGCGTGTCGCGCGTCCGGGGTTGTGGGGCATGCAGAGCATGTCCTGGAGGGGGGCAGCCGCGATGGCACCCTTAACCCAAATGGTGCCTGGGGTGGTACACTCCCCCGCCCCCCCTTTGTACACCAGTGGGTGGATGGCCATTAATGGATTGAGGCTGAATCCCAAGACAGAAGTACTATTTATGGTGGGGAGGCAGATGTAGGGAATTCCCTGGTCCTGAATGGGGTAAATGTGCTCCCAAAGGACCAGGTGCACTAGCCAAAACCAACAAAAGCAGAAACCATCGACCTTTTAATGTATGTTTGGGAGGGTAAAAAGAACCAGCTCAGAAAATAAATTCAAAATTTTTCCCCACCCTCGCACAAACACTCCCTGCATCCTTGTCTCTCAAACATATTGAGAGTGGGGGCCACAGACAGAGAGGCTGTGACTGAGCCGAACAGCAGTTTGCTGCATATGATGAAAGACAAGAGTGGCCTCAAAACCATGCCAAAATTTTTGGTTCAGTCCCATTAACTACAAACCCACAAATTTGGGATCCTCTGCAAATCTGTGCCAAAATTTTGCAGGTATTTTTTGTTGTTGTTGTTTGCAGCTAAAACCCTGCATTTTGCAGCACCCCACAAACTGAGCAATTGATCAAACATGGGGTTTTCGCTACAAAAACCAATGCAACCCCCCCCCCCTGCAAAACTTTGGCACAGGTTTGGAGGAGATTCCAAATTATGTGGTTCGTAGTTAATTTGCCTCCTTGGCTTTGCTGTGGCCAAGCTTCGAAATCTTGCACCCGTTGCCAAGAGCTGGGTGATGACGCCAGGGCAGCATCTGGGCTAGACTCTGAAATGCTGAGAAGGTGGTTCCAATTAGATGCCTTTAGGAAGCAGGTGTGAGTCCTGAGCCAAACAGGAATTGGTTTCTCAATTCCCCTCCTGCCCCTGGAGCAGTTTGGGGTGTTTAATAGTCACTTGATCCAACAGTCCCACCCTTTGTCAAGAGGAAATGGCCTTCCTCCTCCAGTCAAGGCTTCTAGTGTTTAAGTCATGTGATGCCACAAGAAATCCCTGCAACAAGGGCTAAAGAAGAAACAGGTTATGGAGTGGGACAATATGAGAGAGAGAGAGAGAGAGAGAGAGAGAGAGAGAGCGCACTCTGGTCTCCTAGCTTTCAGCCTTGCTGTGGCCTTGAATGAAAGTTTTCTGCTGGGCATCAGGGCTTTTTCACACTAATTTTCCTCCACATTTTCTAGGCACCGGTCTATGCTTTTCCAGTCATGTCTGAGCGCTTTTCTCCCTGCCTGCTTTCCCCACAAAAAACCCCACTCTTTAATGTTCTCAGCAACCAGTGGAAAATGTGAATTGCCATTTGTTCCGATTCAGCACTAAAGATCAGGTTTTCCCAGGGAAAGCAGGGTGGGTGGGAAAAAGCACTCGGGCACAGACTGGGAAAGTGTTAAGTGTGGGCAAGCCCTCAGTGTCTCATAAGGGGTACTTAAAACAAAACCTAAATTATTTTTTAAAATCTGCAACTGGGCCTCACTCTCTCTCCCCTTTTCTCCCTTTCTGTCTCCCAAGCTGTCAAAACGTAGGGCCCATCCGGACTGGGCTCTTCTCACAGGTGTTTTCTGCAACAGGTTCTTGGCACAAGGATAGATATTATTCTGCTTTCTTTGTCGCTCCGCTCTGCTTCCAGACTGCTGTCACATAATTGCTGTCTGGAGAGGCTGTAGTGGGGGACTAAAAGATACCCCAGAACATTAGTGGTATAAAAAGTTGGGCAATTTCAGCAGGAAGTTTATGCACTGATTGGAAATGAAGGAGTGTGCCTGCCCCAAGACTTTTGGCAGGGGTCAACAGTATTCAAAGCAGGTTCTAGTTCAGGGGTTGGACTAGATGACACTCGTGACCCCTTCCAACGCTACAACTATGATTCTACTATCATGACTGTGCAATGAAAAGGCTGTCCAGAGGGGCTCTTTGGGTATAGGCTCCTTCAAGCCAGGACTTGGGCTATTTTATCATTATGTTACCATGTGAAGTGTCATGGACACTGAAGGGCACCATACAATTAGCATAGCTGCTGCTGCCACCTCTGCTACTACTATTAGTAAACAATAAGAGACGTGGGTGGCGCTGTGGTGTAAACCACTGAGCCTCTTGGGCTTGCTAATCAAAAGGTCGGCGGTTCGAATCCTCGTGGCAGGGTGAGCTCCCGTTGCTCTGTTCCAGCTCCTGCCAACCTAGCAGTTTGAAAGCACGCCAGTGCAAGTAGATAAATAGGTACCACTGAGGCGGGAAGGTAAATGGCGTTTCCATGCGCTCTGGTTTCTGTCACGGTGTTCCGTTGCACCAGAAGCGGTTTAATCATGCTGGCCACATGACCCGGAAAGCTGTCTGTAGACAAACTCTGGCTCCCTCGGCCTGAAAGCGAGATGAGTGTCGCAACCCCATAGTCGGCTTTGACTGGACTTAACCGTCCAGGGGTCCTTTATGCTTCCCTTTTAGTAAACAATAATAAACAATAATAATTCAAACTTTAATCAGCTTAACTATATAAAATAAAGTGCTGTAGATTATTCTGGTTATGGTGCCTTATGGTTTTGGTGCCTTTGGGGAACAAAAAATAAAATATTTAAGATGATTCTTTCCTCACTTCTAGCAGTGAGGCATGGGAGCCAACTACTAGGGGCCAAGGTCCCTTCGGCCACCCCAATAAAATATTTGAGAGGGTGCCCCCCCAAAGTTGATGGGCATTGCTGTTCAAATGGTTTGCGTGTGCCATGTCTTGTAATTGATTGCATGGAGCAGGGCTAACCTGGGCCTGGCAATATTTTATTCAAGTTGGCACCCCGGCAGGGAGGGAAAGCTTTTGTTTATTATCCCACTTTTTGTTCAGCGTCCCGAAAAGGCCCCCCATACTGAGGTCCGAGTAATACACAAAGTGTTCTTATCTGAGGTCCTGGTAATACGCAAAGTAGCTTCTTGAATCATCAACCAGTTATCCCATCAGTTAATTGATTAGTCAGCAATAATAGGTGCAATCCCATTGAGCTCAATGGGACTCTTACTGCCGCTGAGCAGACATGTGTAGGATTGCACTGTAAGTAGGTGAAGCCCCTTTGGGTCGGAGACAGTTTAACAGCCAGGATCCCCTTGTGGATGGGCTTATGAAAGTGCCCCTGCATGGCTAACCCACTTGCCAGGTGATTGTGAGTACAGGATCAGAGATGGGAAACTGCCTGTGCTATCGTGGGGCTGATGGGAGTTGGAGAGCCACTGGTACTCTACCCCCTGATACAGAGGGATGAGCTCATCTTCTAGCAACCTTGGAGGGAACACTGTTTATGGTGGGGCTGGGGCTGTGTGCTTTGCATACTTGGTCCGTCCCGTCCCCCCCGCATTCACCTGGAGAAGACACCAGCCCCAGAGCTTCCTGGCTGTGTGTTTGAGTTGTAAGGAAGGGGGCCGCTGACCTCGGTGGCGGCTGGCACTGCAGGTTTGCACGTAGACCTTGCCCTTTGCCAAACGTCAGAGAGGCAATTCTGCCAGCACGAGCCTCCTGTGAACCAGAAGGGATTGGCAGGCCTAGGACTTTGCTCCTGACATGGTGGGAAGTGTCAGGCTTTGACAAAGGAGATTTTGAGGGAGGCGGAGCAGCACATTCTCAGAAACGCTTCGTGTTTGTTTGGGTTTTTTTTTAAAAAAAAAATACTATCTTATTTTCTCCCTTTTTTATCAGTTTTCTTTGTTATGCAACTGAACGGAAGCACTTCTTGCTACTTGCTTAGTTTTGTTGTGTTTTGTTTCGCCAGTTTTGACTGCATTTCTGTACCACACTTTGGGCCAGAAAGAAGCATGCAAAATATTTTTTTTCGGAGGTAGCAAATGTCTCTTGAGTGAGTTGAGTGAGATGCCAAGCAAGGCGGGTTCTGGGGAGTGTGCTTTTTTTTTGCGGGGTGGTGGTGAGATCAAGCCCTAAGCCCAGCATCTGTGAAAGTTATTATGACTACTAGTTAGCAAAATGCTCACAGACCCTCCGAGTGTCCCTATTTTCCAGGGACAGTCCTGGGTTTACAGAAGCTGTCCCGGTTTCTGATTTGATCCCAGAATGTCCGGCTTTTCCTTAGGACATTCCTATTTCCATCAGAGAAATGTTGGAGGGTATGGAGATATGCAACCCCCCCCCCCCCCCCCCAGCCAAGGAGATAAGTTAAGTAACTATACACCCTTAAAAGACATCTAAAGGCAGCCCTATATAGAGAAGATTTTTAATGTTTAATGTTTTATTATGTTTTTATGTATGTTGGAAGCCACCCAGATTAGCTGGGGCAACCCACTCAAACAGGCGGGGTATGAATAATGAATTTATTTATTTATTTAGGGTGTCCTTATTTTCATTGGAGAAATGTTGGAGGGTATAAAGTGTTAGGAGCTCATCCTACACTCGAGTAGGATCCTGGCAGAGACACATGCCCGACTGGCATGTTCTCTCCCTCCTGGTCTTTCATTTGAGAGCTCCAAAAGCTTTCTTCTGCCCGAACATCACAGCAACCGATGCCAACAGACATCGGCACACTTAGGGATCCGCAGAGTCTTCACAGCTTGCATAACAGACCTCAGCAACTCAGCATTTTGGCTAATCTACTTTATTTACACACAGAGCACTGCAACATGGCTCCCTCTCTCTCTAGCATCAGACAGCAAAGAGAAAAAGAACAAAGGACAATAGTCCCACTTCAAGGAACACAGTAACACAAACATCCTGTCTCCGTCACTTTCCACTCTGTGGAGTCAAAACATATACCGTCATGTGATAGACAACAATCCCATGACTGCAATCACGGAGCAGGAATTCTATTATGAAGTCACCCCCCAGCAACAGTGCCTACCCTTCATCCCAGAGAAGAAGGCCATAGCTCAGTGGTGGTAGAACATTTGCCTTTCATATGGAAGATCCTAGGTTCAACCTTCAGGCAGCATCTTCTGGTAGGGCTGGGAGAGATTCCCTGTCTAAAACCCTGGAGAGTCACTGCTGGTCCACATAGACAAGACACAAAGCTGTCTATCCCTGGCAGCCTAGCGTGAGGTGGGGGAGGATCAGATTCCCTGATGCCTGACAGTTTCCATGAACAATAAGACAGAGCTGAAGAGGGCTTACCTTCTCTGTTTGGTGTGCTTCTGGGATGATGAGGAGAGTCCGCCGGTATTTGGGACTCACCTTGTCCTCACTTTCAGAGAAGAGGGAAGAGGAGGAAGTGCCCTGCTGGTGTTGCCCCATATTAAGTGGGCCAAGGTAAGTGTGTGTGTGTGTGTGTGTGTGTGTGTGTGTGTGTGTGTGTGTGTGTATAAGTGAAAGACCCATTCATTCATTCAATTGATATACTACCCTTTATCAAGAGATTCCAGAGCAGCGTCAGGGCCAGATTTAGGTTTGATGAGGCCCTAAGCTACTGAAGGGAATGGGGCCCTTTATATGTCCAGCTGTCCTTTGTTGCTGTTTTTTGTGTTGAATATATGCAATATGGTAATTTATGGACCTAATAGGTATCTAAAGCCATTTGCACAAGTTGCCATGCACCCAGTCCATGCAGAATGTAGGCACCCTATATATAGAAATGAGCAAACCAGTGATATTTTAGGGAGCAGGCTAGCAGGCGGGGCCCATTACTTACGTCATAGGAGCCTACACAACGCAAAACACTGTTGCTGTATGTAGGTTTTATTTTATTTGTTTTTTATCTTATATTTTGGAAATGTACATCAAAGTGTTTTTTTCCTTTAATTTTTTTTGGGGGGGGGCCCAAGAGAGTGGGGCCCTAAGCTATCGCTTGTTTAGCTTATACGTAAATCCGGCACTGCAGCGTATAACATTAAAAACACGCTACAGAACATCAATGATAAAAACATAATAAAAAACACAATGACTGACAGCCTAATAAAAAAATAGTCATCATCATAGCAATCCTCTCTGCCCCACCCTTTCGCAGACCACAGATGACTTAATACCCATAAGCCTGGGTAAAGAGGAATGCTTTTGTCTGGAGCCGAAAGACATGTAGTGATGGCACCAGGCAAGCCTCTCTGAGGAGAGCATTCCACAATTGGGGAGCCACCACAGAAAAGTATCTGCAGCAGGGTCCTTGGTCTCTATCAACCTAGAACCACCCAATAAGCATGAAAGGGTTGCTTTTAAAGCCTCTCTATGCTCCGAAGTGAGGGACGTGGGTGGTGCTGTGGTCTAAACCACAGAGCCTAGGGCTTGCCGATCAGAAGGTTGGCGGTTCAAATCCCTGCAATGGGGTGAGCTCCCGTTACTTGGTCCCAGCTCCTGCCAACCTAGCAGTTCGAAAACATGTCAAAAGTGCAAGTAGATAAATCGGTACCCCTCCGGCGGGAAGGTAAACGACATTTCCGTGCGCTGCTCTGGTTCGCCAGAAGCGGCTTAGTCATGCTGGCCACATGACCTGGAAGCTGTCTCTGGACAAACGCCAGCTCCCACGGCCTATAGAGCGAGATGAGCGCCACAACCCCAGAGTCGTCTGCGACTGGACCTAATGGTCAGGGGTACCTTTACCTTTATGCTCTGAAGCTAAGCATTTGGGAATGTGGAAACCACAAGGGTGGTTTCAGTTCCAAGAGAATGGTGCACAAGTTCTATTATGTACAACGGAACTTTGGGTAATGCACAGATTAAGACCCTCCAAAAGAAGATATGGTGGTCCCTCAAATGATTTGCACAGCGAATAGCAGATGTGGCTGAAAGCCAGATATGCAGTGATCATTGCATTGCATCCCTAATTATTCTTGTTGCATAAGGATAAGGTTATCTTAGAAGGGGCGTGGCTGCGACTATCCTGATGCAAACCTGCACTTCTGAATTTGCCACTCCACCACTGCCTGCATGGAGACCTCCTCCCCATAGCTTCTATTGTGATGGCTGACCCATTGAGAAGAGGAACTCTGGGGCTGCTCTCTTCAGTCATAGAAGGGAAGTTGCCGGCAGGTAGCGTGCAAGCCATGGGGTCAACTAGAAGGGAAGGGAAGGGATGGGACCCCTGCAATTTGGGTTTTCTCCTGAGGCATTCAAATGTCTTGGGCTGCCAGCCCTGAAGGTGAAAGCGTGAGGGCTTTGGGGAGTCTTCTATTTTACACAAACACACAGATTTCGCAAGAGACTTTTTTTAGGGAGGGAAGTTGAGCAGACAGAGGGAAAATATCCTTGACAGCCTTCTTTTTTAGTCTAGCCCAACCTGAAATACAGGATTTCCTGGCCAGGGGCCTCCTGTGTGGAGGTTGTGTAAGCCACACATCACAGGTGCTGCTGTTGCAGCTGCCTTCAGTTAACTCCTTCAGTTCCTCCGGCCTGGCACTGGTCGGCCTCCCTCCTCTCAACCAAGGGAGAACAAGAAGTGCCTTAGCAGTCTCTGAGGCCAGCCAGACTCTCTCAGGGACAATTCTGTGTCTTCTAGGTAGGCTGATGGTTTCGTTGCTGCGATCCCACAGCCGATCAATTGGAGCCACCATAGGCTTTAGAGTGTGTTTCACAAACTTGAGTTTGCTGCTGTTTTTGGACTACAGTTCTCATCATCCCTGACCACTGGTCCTGCGAATGATGGGAGCTGTGGTCCAAAAACAGCTGGAGACCCAAGTTTGGGAAACACTGATCTAGTGCTTGAGGTCATAGCCTCAGAGTTTGGCTCTGGGATATAGCCTACTGCTGTCCAGAAGGCCAACCAGGCTTGCATCACTTAAGACTAGGCTAGATGAAGTAGGTACGTGGCATGAGTCTCTCTCCTTAGCACCCATTCAGCTGGGTTCTTGGCACAACAACAGCAGCACAGCCTCAGCGGGGAACTTGCAGCTCTTCCTATGATGCCGGACTTCAGTTCCCAGCAGCCCCTAGCCAGCATGGCTAATAGTTAGGGGTGAGTTTTGGAGTTCTAGTCCAGAAATATCTGCAGATGTGAAAGACAAGCAGAACCTCTGAGGCGCATCTGCGTGTCTTCAGGTAGGGATGCAGACCAGAGGCGCCAGCTTCTCCAGAGGACTGGGGGACCCCGGTGCAACATCACACACACACACACAACATTGTGCAAAATCCTGGTGTTATAAGGTGCCAGGGGCTGGAGATGAATGCCCTCTGAAAATCGAGGGGGCCTCACCCCTCCAAAAAATACATTCAGGGGGCCAAAACTGCCTCAGCCCCTATGATGCAAACAGTTCTACAGATAACCCAGCCCCAAGCTGCTTATGGCCTTCAAAGTCAAACCTGCAATTTAATAGGGCCTGGAAGTCCACTGGTAAGCAGCACAACTGGAACAGTATTGGTGTGATAGTTCCTGTGCACTCAGTTCTGGCAAGCACCTAGGCAGCCACGTTCTGCACCAGCTGAAGTCTCCACTGGATCCTTAAAGGCAGTCCCATGTAGAATGCATTACAGTAGTCCAGATGATCTGCATCTGTAGCAGCACAACTGGACGCCCCCAGTTGCCCTAGTTGCAACAAAACCTGTCTCTCCCGTATCGGTCTCTACAGCCGCAGCAGGTGCTGCAACCTTAGGAGCCAACTCCAAGGGGCCGAGGGGTCTTCGCCCCCCCCAATAAAATATTTTAGGAGACCAGCCCCTCCACTAATGATGGGCATTGCCATTCAAATGGGGTGTGTGCACCGCATCATGTAATCAATTATGTGGGGCAGTGCTTACCTGCCTCCCCCCCACCCCAATATTTTATTCAAGTTGGCACCCCTGGCTGCAACCTTCCAATGGTTTGACTTCACCCCAATGGCCCACTCCTCCATAATATCCCAAGAAAAGACAGATGCCAACTAGTCTAGATAATGGAGATGAACTAAATTCATAGACCTCTTCACAAGCCATCAAATCAGTGAACAAGATATGATCTGAACAAAACATAGAAACAATTAAGGCTAGGTCCACCTTTTGGATTCCTCCCTGATTTCATTCATTCTCAGGGTCATTTTGTACGTTCCCAGTAATAAATTACTCTTGACATTCCCATGGATTCTATCAAGGGTTCCATGTCTAGATTCCTCCCTGGGCTGGGCACATTGGAGATTATGCTTTGGCTGCAAATGATGGGCCACCTTCTCCTTCCTGCCCCCTTGTTCCTTGCCCCAGTTTCAGCAGCACAGGAGTCAGGGTCTGACTCTCTCCCTTGTCCATAAACAGATCTGCCATTGTATTCCTGGAGTCTGCTGTTTTCCTCCTAAACCTCCCAACAAGAAACATCTCTGGCGGTTCAGAGAGTCTGGTTCTCCTTCGGCTGCAGGGGGGGAAAGTACATTTGGTTTTTAACGACTTCGTTTTTCCAGAGGCTGGCTGCACGACGAAAGAAATGAAATATGTCTCGTGCAATTCAAAAATGTTCAGGGGCGAGGGAAGCCCCTCGACAAGATCTGTTTCGGCAGCCAGACATCTGTAAATGCTGCCAGTCGGGCAGCCGCAGGACCCGGGAGCATCTTGCCTGCATGTCCTCTGGTGCCTCAGAGACAGGATGCAGCAGAGCAGGGCCAAGAAGCCCCTGGTTGTTGGGATGAATTATGGACCCTTTGGCTTCGCAGGGGAACCTTCTGTCTGCGGCTGAGGCTCTCCAGAGTCACAGAGGTGGATGCTGGATTTAACATCTCCTGCCTCTGCTCAGTTGTGGCAAGGAACCTCCCAGCGTTATCTACAAGGAAAGGAAATAGTCTGGGAATGTGTCAGAAAGGGACAAAGTGCAGCACTGGGTTCAGAATCCCTTTCCCATCCGCTCTCTTGACAGCTGAGGATGAATTCATCACATCCTTCCAGAAAACAGACCTGGATGCCGCGTTCCCACTCCACCGTAGCCAGCTGAAAACTCTGTGTGCTTAAAAGTCAAACAGCACCAGCTAGTTGCTCTGTTTACCTTCCTATCCTTGTTTGTTTAAGAGAATTATATCCTGCCCTTCAGTATTTCTCTTCTCGGGGAAGCTTACAAAATTAAACAGTTGACAATCAGTGCTTTTCTTCTAGGGGGGAAAAGGTGCTGGTACTGCATACCATTCAGTACCCCCCAGGAAAAAAGCACTGAACAAAATAATATTTTTTTTAAAAAAAATCAATGAGAAACCAATGAGACGATTTCTGCAGCACTTCCAGGAGAAAGTTGCTCCAGTCTGCAGCACCTTGGGTGATGCAGGACTTGCAAATCCAGTGTCTAAAGTTGCACCTTCACGTTCTTGATGGGATCAATTTCAGTTCATGCAGCTTGGTGATGTGAACAGGACACTTGCAATGATGAGATTATTATTATTATTATTATTATTATTATTATTATTATTATTATTATTTATTATTTATTATTATTACCAGTATTATTATTATACATGGAGGTCTCGGGGCAGTTCACAACAAGATCACAACTTATAAAATCAAACCAAATGCAATAACCCAGTATCACCCCCTCCCAAAAGAAAGCCACATTCTAAAAGGGTGTTGGATGTCAATAAGATCCACCAAAGGCTTGGTTAAAAAGGAATGGTTTTGCCTGGTGCCTAAAGGTGTGTAATGAAGGCCAGGTGGACTTCCCTGGGGAGAGCATTCCACAGATGGGGAGCCACTGCAGAGAAGGCCTGTTTTTGTGTTGCCACCCTCTGGACATCTCGAGGAGAAGGCACACAAAGGAGGGCCTCAGAAAAAATGATCTCGGGGTCTGGGTAGGTTCATATGGGAAGAGGCGGTCCTTGAGGTATTGCGGTCCTGAGACATTTAAGGCTTTATAGGTCAAAACCAGCACTTTGAATTGGGCCCGGAAACTAACTGGCAGCCAGTGCAGTTAGACCAGGATTGGTGTTGTTGTTGTTTAGTCATGTCCGACTCTTCGTGACCCCCAAGGACCAGAGCACGCCAGGCACTCCTGTCTTCCACTGCCTCCCGCAGTTTGGTCAAACTCATGCTGGTAGCTTCGCAAACACTGTCCAACCATCTCGTCCTCTGTTGTCCCCTTCTTCTTGTGCCCTCAATCTTTCCCAACATCAGGGTCTTTTCCAGGGAGTCTTCTCTTCTCATGAGGTGGCCAAAGTATTGGAGCCTCAGCTTCAGGATCTGTCCTTCCAGTGAGCACTCAGGGCTGATTTTCTTCAGAATGGAGAGGTTTGATCTTCTTGCAGTCCATGGGACTTTCAAGAGTCTCCTCCAGCACCATAATTCAAAAGCAACAATTCTTCGGCGATCAGATCAGCTCTCACTTCCATACATCACTACTGGGAAAACCATAGCTTTAACTATACGGACCTTTGTTGGCAAGGTGATGTCTCTGCTTTTTAAGATGCTGTCTAGGTTTGTCATTGCTTTTCTCCCAAGAAGCAGGCGTCTTTTAATTTCGTGGCTGCTGTCACCATCTGCAGTGATCATGGAGCCCAAGAAAGTAAAATCTCTCACTGCCTCCATTTCTTCCCCTTCTATTTGCCAGGAGGTGATGGGCCCAGGATTGGTGTAATATGCTCCAACCATCTTGCTCCAGTGACTACCTCCTTGCTGTCTTGATTCCTGTCCATCCTGGCTGGCGAATGACAGTCCAGGGGACAGGGGACAATTGGCTGGGTGGGTCCAGAGTGTGGTGAACACGTGATGAAGTGAGTCCCCTGCCCTTAAACAGGTGGCAGTGTATGTACTCCTGCAGAAGCCCACCTTGGATCTTGCAGCTGCTAACAACTGCCACCTGGTCACAAATACCCTGTTCTTGAGCAAGGTGGTGGAGAGCTGTAGCAAAGCAGATTCATTTCAATCCGGGTTCAGGCTTGATTTTGGAACTAAATCCAACTTGGTCGACCTGATGGGTGACCTGTACTAGCAATGCGACTCTGCTCCTGCCTCTCAATCACATCCAGACTTTTTTTCATGTTGCGTTACCTGGCACAGGTCCATGCTTTAAAATGCTCTGTCCAAGCACTTTCCCCATCTCTTTGCCCTGGCAATTTCTGCACAGAAACCTGCTCTTTAGTGCTGAATCGGAACAGATGGCAATCCATGGAAGATACAAATTGCCATTTGTTCCGATTCAGTGGCAAAGAGGCAAGTTTTCCTGGGGAAAGCAGGGGGCAGGGAGCTCTCAGACACAGAGCTTTAAAGCAGAGGCCTGTGCCTAGAAAACACAGGGCAAAAGTTGGGTGCGGATGCACTCTACTTTAGTGCTCATATCTGCCAGGAGCTATTCGTTCAGTACTGTGGACCACCTAAAATCAGACAGGCCCCTTCCCTGTTGAACTGCAGTTGCTTAATGAAGAAGACCTTTCTGTTTCAGCAGGAGTCATTTTTAAAGAATACTCTGCCTATTTATTGAGTGAGTGTGTGTGTGTGTGTGTTAATCTGTGATTTCTAATACACCACTTTATTTTGATTGATGGGTTGCTTTTATTGATTGTTGCATTAACTGCTTCATGTCCATCAGTTGTGACACTTTTAGGAGGAATTTCAAAACATCCCTGTTTACTGAGGCATTTGATTGCTGAAAGATACGGTCCCTGGCTTTCCATGCTCCTTACACCACCTGGCACTTTTGTGGTTTTGCAGATGGGTGGCAAAACACACTTTGGGACAGCTGCTGAAAGGGCCTGCTGTTCCTTTTAGGGACTGGCATTCTTTCAAAACGAGGACTCCCAGTCACTGTGTCTGCTTCTCACCCACTTCCCCTCGGAGTGTATATATTCATAAATAAACCAATGTTAAGAAAACACCCCGAGTGTCCTATACATTCCCTTCAACAGGAAGCAGCTTCTGCTAAAGGCTGCCCCTGAAATGTACAAAACCAATGCTTATAAATCCATCATCTGCTGCCAAAGAAGCAAGCATATTTTAGCATGAAACTCTTTCTTTTATTAACATAGTTTATTTTCATACCACCTTTCAGTTATAGCTCCAAAGGGAGAAGGCAATTAAAATGAAGAGGATGATTATGATATCCGACTGGATAGCTCAGCTTGTTAGAGCATGGTGCTGATAACACCAAGGTTGCAGGTTTGATCCCCAAATGGGGCAGCTGCATATATTCCTGCATTGCAGGGGGATTGGACTAGTATCCCAAACTTAAATCTCCAGCTGTTTTTGGACTACAACCCCTATCATCCCTGACCACTGGTCCTACTAGCTAGGGATGATGGGAGTTGTAGGCTAAAAGCAGCTGGAGACCCAAGTTTGGGAAACCCTAGATGATCCTCAAGGTCCCTTCCAACTCTGCAGTTCTATGATTCTATGATAAGAGGCAATACAAGAAATGCCATAAAACAGCCAATTTTATGCCTTCTAGACCTTCTGGACAACAACAGCTCTCATCAGCCCTAAAAGTAAGAGGCCCTTATTCCTCCCCAAAACTGCCATGGCATCTGGGGCTGGTGGCAGCTGTTGTCCAAAACATCTGGAGGGCACACAGTTGGGGAAGGCCGACATGAAAGATGTAAAACATGAAGCATCCCTATGACCGCCATCCCTTACAGACACAGATTTCCCCCCCCCCCCACCAGCACAATTTCTGACACATAAAAATGCTGAGAGATGGGAAAAGGCCTCTGTAAGAAGCAACCTGTTAAAATGGTTAAGTTCGTTTCAGCTCCTTGTGAGTGTGATGGATTTTCTCTCCCTAGGAAGCAAACGATAGGCTTGCAGAACATTTGTAAATGTGTGGGAGAAGAAGCAGAGACAGATGTCCGGCTGGCTTCCCCTTGGAGGCGGCCAAGTTCCAGGCTTCCTCTTGCTTCCAGCCAGGTGGTTTTTCTGTTGTCCGCCTGAGGCAGCGGAGCAGCTGCCCTTGTCAGTGACCCTTTGGCTGTGTATTACTGGTGGGCAATTTTCCCACAAAGAATTTGGGGGTCTGAAAGCGTAGAAATGGCACACAGAGAGGCTGCATGGAGGAATGTAGCATGGCTATTGGGATATTGCAAGTGGATGATCTGACAAAGAAATGAGGACAAAGGAAAGATCTCCTGGGATCTTGTATCAATGGCATCATTGCTGGGGAGTCATCCCAGAGGAACAACCAGAGAATCTGGGGGCCCTTTGCAGGTGAAGCAATTCTGCCTGGGAATCCCTCACTGAGCCTCCTTAGCACAGGGGCTGGATCCGGTCCAGAGTGGTGGGTGCTGTTCAGAACAGCAAGAAGAGGGCTCCACCATCCATTGACTTCAAATAACATGAGCAAAACCAAACAAGTCTTTGCCCCAAAGGGCTTCCATGCCGCAGACTGACAGAGGAGGGAGGGAGGGAGGAAAGAGAGGAATAAGGAGGGAAAGAGCTGGATTCCTGAGCCAATGCATTTCCGAGCATTGTTCAGGGGGGAGAAATCCAAATACTACTTTGCATACCTTGATTCACCAAACGTGACTCAGTGCGATATATTTTTGGGTTTCCAAAGCACATCTATTTCCAGCTTGCCTCAGCCGATACTTGGGAAGTTATGGGGGGTAGGTGGGAGGCAGATAACATATGACCTGAATACTTTCTGGAAACATCTCAAAGACCTGAAATGTGGGTTATACCTTCTCAATGCTTTGATCCTCCTGACCTTGTTGCTAACACTTTCCAAACAGTTATGCTCACTTCATCAGTGACTCACGGTTGTGTAAGAAGCTGAGAGGAACTTCGGATGTGGGCATGCCACATTTTTGCACAACCAACCAAGAAGTTTCCAGACCCTTGGTCATCTTGGTCACCCACCTCTGCCCACATTCCAGCTTGTCAATATCCATCTTAAATGGTGCTGCCCAGAATGGGATGCAGCAGCACTCCAGCAAGGCAGAACAGGCCTATTACTTCCCTTGATTGGGAAACTGTCCCTCTCTTGATGCAGCCTAGAATAATTGCCTTCTTTTCCCTGCTGAATCACACTGTTGACTCATGTTAAACTCGTGGTCTGCTAAGACCCTTAGATCCTTTTCACATGTACTACCAGCAATCCAGTTTATGTTGATGTGCAAAGAAACAGGCAGCCTCAATGCCAGGGAGACAAGGGGCTGATGGGGGTGGAGGTGGGGGTGGGACGGGTGCTGAGATGTGCTCAGTATCAAGCAGTAGCGAAGAACATCTGTACACACACACCCCAGATGTTGCAGGAGTCCATCTCCCAGCATCATCACAGAAGGCTAGCCAGGCTGCATGGGAGTAGTCAATATTTATTTTAGGAAGGGCAGGCTTTATGTTGGGGGGGGGGGCAGAACCGAGTTACCTGTGACATAATTGGTCAATTAGCTTTGTTTGTTTGTTTTTGCTTGATTTTAGGGGGCAGCTACTCCCCCATTAAGGGACAAGGGTGGTGCTGTGGGTTAAACCACAGAGCCTAGGACTTGCAGATCAGAAGGTCAGAGGTTCGAATCCCCATGACGGGGTGAGCTCCCGTTGCTCAGTCCCTGCTCCTGCCCACCTAGCAGTTCGAAAGCACGCCAGTGCAAATAGATAAATAGGTACCACTCCGGCGGGAAGGTAACCGGTGTTTCCGTGCGCTGCTCTGGTTTGCCAGGAGCAGCTTAGTCATGCTGGCCACATGACCCGGAAGCTGTACGCCGGCTCCCTCGGCGAATAAAGCGAGATGAGCGCCACAACCCCAGAGTCGGCCACGACTGGATCTAATGGTCAGGGGTCCCTTTAAAGGTAAAGGTAAAGTTACCCCTGCCCGTACGGGCCAGTCTTGACAGACTCTGGGGTTGGTGTGCCCATCTCACTCTATAGGCCGGGGGCCAGCGCTGTCCGGAGACACTTCCGGGTCACGTGGCCAGCGTGACATCGCTGCTCTGGCGAGCCAGAGCCGCACACGGAAACGCCGTTTACCTTCCCGCTAGTAAGCGGTCCCTATTTATCTACTTGCACCCGGGGGTGCTTTCGAACTGCTAGGTTGGCAGGCGCTGGGACCGAGCAACGGGAGCGCACCCCGCCCCGGGGATTCGAACCGCCGACCTTTCGATCGGCAAGCCCTAGGCGCTGAGGCTTTACTCCCCCATTATGCTCATGCCAAGCTGCTTGAGGCTGTGGGAGCTGGGTGGGGTGATAGCAACATGTGAAGGGGGCACAACACAGGCAGCTCCCCATCATTGGCATGACCTGGGTGGGCGAGCCGATCATTTTTAATGGAAGCCTCGTTTTCTTGTGTTTCTGAGTCGCCCTCTCCCTGCTAAGCTCAGAGCCAACTTCCCCCACTTTAAACCGGGACGGAGGATGCGCCTTGATCAGTTGGTCGGAGTGGGTACAGATCTTCCCTCCGCCTCCGTCCTAACCCGCGACAATCGCACGGGATCAGGTCGCCGAGGGCAAAGCCAGCGAGGGATGGCCGCGAGAAGCTGAGCGGAGACGCCTCCGCCTCGCAGCAGACGGAGGAGCGGTGCCGCCGCCGCAGCCGATGCGTATCAAGGAAATTGCAGCCGGAGCGCAGGCGCCTCTCGGGGAACAGCCGCAGCATCAGCATCCCCAGCGCCCCGGCTCCAGCCAGCAGGCAGCGGCGTCTGCGCCTGGAACTGGCTGGCTCGACCTGCCAGCGGGAAAAGACGCGGGGCGCTGCTGCTTGAAAAGAGGAGGATCAGGCACTTTCATGAAAGAGAGGGCTGTACATGGCTAACTAGACACGGTGGCTGGCTCCTGCTAGCCAAGATGGCTACGCTCGGCCTCCGCAGTCCGAGGCAGTTGTTTGCATTTGTCTGGAGAGGCAATGGAGTGCGCCGCCAGGGGTGAAGTCAAATGTTAGTAGCAAGGAAGTGACCTCCATGGGACGCAAGCCTGGGCAATGTTTGTGGAGGTCCTGGGCTGCTTAGAAGAGAAGACCCCACCGCACCCCACCCTCTTGGCCTCGCTGATGTGGTCCAAAGGGAAGGAGAGCGAGACGTTTGGCACCAGCTTGGCTGCAGGAGTTGCTGGAAGGAAGCGTGCAAGGGGGCCTCCAACCATCTTAGACACTCCACTCCAAATCTGTGTAGGGTTTAGCCATTCCTTCTCCCAAAGATATCCCTCAAGGCAGCAGAGGCTTAGGACCAGAGTTTTCCTTCTCCTAGATGAGCTACCTCTCCAGGCTGATGAGCCCTCAACTGCCCCTCACTTCCTTCTACAGCACATGCAGAAACCACCTGCTTGACTGCTGGCAGCAGCCTGTGATCACATGCAGGGGAAGTCCCTAACTCACCAAAGGTTCGAGACCCACTGGGTACCCTCACCTGGTTTAGCCTCAGGGGTGGGGCCTCTGTCTCAGGCTGACAGCTTCCAGGAGCCACAGATGATGATGATGATATTGGATTTGATATCCCGCTTTATCACTACCCAAAGGAGTCTCAAAGCAGCTAACATTCTCCTTTCCCTTCCTCCCCCACAACAAACACTCTGTGAGGTGAGTGAGGCTGAGAGACTTCAGAGAAGTGTGACTAGCCCAAGGTCACCCAGCAGCTGCATGTGGAGGAGCGGAGAGGCGAACCCGGTTCACCGGATTACAAGACTACTGCTCTTAACCACTACACCACACTGGCTGAGAACTGAGGCAGTAATGCTTCTGAATACCAGTTGCTGGAAACCAGGGAGAATGCTGTTGCGATGGGGTCTGGCTTGCAGGTCTCCCTTTTGGGCACCTGGTGGGCCACTGTGAGAACAAGATGCTGAACTAGATGGCCCCCCTTTGGACTGATGCATCAGGCTCTTCTATGTGTTATGCTGCTGCTGAAGCAGGGGGCTGCCAGTCATCAAGGGACTTCCAGCCAGAGCCATGGTAGATCCAGGCCATGGGCAGAGCAGGCTGCCAGGTTTGGGGGCATCTCTGGGAAGCCTTGCCAAAGTGCCAACGGGGGGCTCATTGAACAACAGCCCAGGGACCGAAGAGAGGAGGCAGAATGCCCCCTGCACAGCTGCGCAGGTCAGCTCGTTCTCCATCCATACAAGGGAGTAGGTGCTCCTGCCATTCTGGGCTTTGGAGTCAGCTTTTGCATTTCACTCATGGAAACTGGTTTGCTAGACTAGCCTCCAAGGATACCAAAGGGGAAGCTTTCATTCATTTGGTTGCACCATTTCTATCCCAGCGATTCACACAAATAAAAACACACCAGAAAATAAAAATAAAAACCTTAACACCAGCCTAACAATATAGAATTCGTCCCACCAGTTCCTTCTCAAAACACACACACAAGGGGGATCTGAGTGGCTCCTTGTGCTACACCCCCATTGTTCTGCCCGGACACTGAGGTCCAGTGCCGAGGGCCTTCTGGCGGCTCCCTCACTGCAAGAAGCCAAGTTACAGGGAACCAGGCAGAGGGCCTTCTCGGTAGTGGCACCCGCCCTGTGGAACGCCCTCCCGCCAGATGTCAAAGAGAACAACAACTACCAGACTTTTAGAAGACATCTGAAGGCAGCCCTGTTTAGGGAAGCTTTTAATGTTTAAAGGGTTATTGTATTTTAATATGCTGTTGGAAGCCACACAGAGTGGCTGGGGAACCAGATGGGCGGGGTATAAATAATAAGTTATTATCATTATCATCATCATTATTATTATTATTATCATCATCACCATCATCATCATCATCTCCTCCATCCCCAGAAAGACCTGTCAGAAGAGGGACGCTTGGACTGGTGCCCAAAACTAATCAGTGACAGCACTGCTTTGCTCAATTTCCCAGTAATATCTCGCTCTTCCTCCTGAAAGAGCCCAGGGAAGCCCCAGCCATGTCTCAGGGGGAGGATATTCTACAGCCAGGCTGCTAACAGTGGAGAAGAAGGCCCCAGAATGTTTGTGGTAGCCAAACAGGGATGTGATGGTGGTACAAAGATTATGACCTTTTCGCTAGGCTTTTTTTTTTTTTTTTTTACCGCTCATAAATAAAGATGTTCCTTTCATGTGCTCTGGGGGCTGGCAGGTGTTTGCTTAACCCGTGTGGCTGAGGTTACACCGCTGAGATTGTGGGCTAGTTGCTAAGTGGCAGTACCGGACTTTGTTGATCTGGGTGGGGCTTCCGCATCTTTCTTCAGGGAGACAATGAAGTTCTTGTCTAGCTTTCTGGCTTGACAATACAGCCTCCCAGTCTTCCACAGTATGGTGCCAGAAACCGAGTTTTAAAATCACAAAGTCCTAACAAGGCAAAGAAAATGTAAATAGCAGGCATAAACATTAGGTTTTCTTTGGCCCTGTCTTGTGTCTCACAATGGCAGATGAATTCCATTCCTTCCAGCCATTTTACAACTTTGGCCACCTAACCACTAGCCCTCACTGCCATCAAGCACACTGTGAGATACAGACCAAAAAGAAATTGAGACAGAATGACCGGCTAGTGTTCTTTTACCTTGTGGGTCCACATCAACTGAATTGCTGGGGGCGGGGGGTAAATCAGGACAACCATTATTCATTTACTATGTTGATTGATATTCTACCAAGGCAGCAAGACAATTTACAGTAATGAAATGATAAAAGAAATAGAGGATATAAAATGTAAATTCCAACCTTAGAGGGAAAGAAGCAGATCCTCCCCAAGTGGTCTGATGTGGACAAAGTTGCTGCTGCAGGTTCCCAACTTGAGAGAGGTTTTAAAAAAAGAGTGGGGTTGATATTTAGAGCTAGCTAGGGGGAAGAAAGAGAATTCATAACCAGGCAGAGATAAAAGACAAGATGGACTCCAACTATTGTGGAATGGAAAAGCAGGGCACCCTAATCTTATTCGGTCAAGAAGGCTGGAGAGGGAAGAGTTAACAGAAACCAGCAACAGAGTTTTCTCTTCTTGAGAAGACGCAGCTGCCAATGGCACAAGCATTGCTGGGAAAACCTAGTTCATCTGCTAGAGACTATGCCAAAGCTAACTGGTCAGGCTGGCAGCAGCCACCACCGTCTCACCTGCTGCTCAACAAGCAGCACCAGGTTGGACTTGGTTGTGTCTGGATGGAGTCAGAAGTTTCCTGTTGCTTTTTGGCTCTTGTTTCAGAGAGACAAGAGAAGTGACGTAGCAAGGTCAGGTGGTACCCGGTGCGGGGAAAAAATTGTCACACCCAAATTGAAATTTCCCCTCCCTCCCTCCACCCACCCCCGTCAAAGAAAGCTACACAGATAGCTATCCAATGTAGATCCCGCCTTCTCCCTCTTCCTCCCTCCCCCCTCCCCCCAAAGAAAGCCCTGCCCTGCCCTCCTCCAGCAGCCTGGGAGCACGGGCAGCAATGGCGTGCCACCCGCCTGCGACTCCCAAGTCTCCCCCAAGCTGTCAAAATGAAGGGGGAAGGCCCCTGGCAAAGTGGTCCAGCTCCCTGCCTTCCCCCGACTGCTCGGGGTAGTCTTGGGAGTCGCAGGCAGGCAGCGTCCTGAATGTCACCCCCCTCTGTGTGTGTGTGTGTGGCCGCATTTGAAGCTGTGCTGCTGCTCACAAGGCAAGACAGGGTCCCACCAAGGGTGGGACATGGACGGGTTGGGAGAAGAAGAAGATGAAGAAGAGTTTGGATTTGATATCCCGCTTTATCACTACCCGAAGGAGTCTCAAAGCGGCTAACATTCTCCTTTCCCTTCCTCCCCCACAACAAACACTCTGTGAGGTGAGTGGGGCTGAGAGACTTCAGAGAAGTGTGACTAGCCCAAGGTCACCCAGCAGCTGCATGTGGAGGAGCGGAGACGTGAACCCGGTTCCCCAGATTACATGTCCACCGCTCCTAACCACTACACCACACTGGCCAATCGCTGGGAAGGGGATGCGTCACGATGCAACTCAACCCTGCTCAGTTCCACAGGCAGCGGTGAGTTGCATTTTGTCACCCCCCTCATTGATGGCACCCAGGGCATCCCCAACTACCACACACACCTTCCTCTGCCATTGGACAAGAGGCCTCTGTAGACTGGTGGGTGAACTCTGCAGCACTTGCCAGTGTCATGAATGCAATTAATGGGCTTATATCAGTTGGTTGGGTACCCACGTGCAGGCTCAAGCAATATTGAAAGTGGGAAGGCCTATAAGCATCAAGAACACAAACCATCATGAATGCACAATGGAAAAGACATCTGGAGGGGCCCAGCTAAGTTTTTGTTTAGCCTTGTGGGAGCATGACTGTGTCCTCTAAGCCTCCCATGACACTAACCCCGGTGGCTTTTTAATTCTGGCAGCTCTGAGAACACCCCACGTGCTTGTGTAGAGAACTGGGAACAACCAAGTGGTGGGTGAAACACAGCTGCCAAAGGAAGACGGAAGCCTAATATTTTTGACAGCTGACTGAGATGAAGGAACCTTGATGTGGGAATAAGCCCTTTGCTTTTGGGACGCTTTTTGCTTTGCAATCAGCATCCGTCCACCCCCACAATGCTCTGCTTCGTATGTTACAGATCGGCACCTGCCCTTAAAATGTCTTAAATGGGAAATCCTGTTTCCTGAATTAAGCTGGCTAAGTGGTCCTCCTGGGAACTCTCGTAAGTACCAGCCATACTGGTGTATCTGCAACCCAGCATAAATGCGGCAGGGAGATTATTCTGTTAATGAAGAGCAACATTGTCTTCACAAGTACACACACACACACCCATCCTTGAAAAGCTGTTTCAAGAGAACTTCCTCTTATTTGGGGCTGGCATGCCGAACAGCATTTTCCTCCATGTATTGTTTGCAAGAAGAATTTCATTTTTAGATTGCAAAAAAATAAAATAAAATTGAAACCAAACCTTAATACACTGGCAAAGTAAAACTATCTTGATGTACTGCTACAAGTAGAACATATTACTGCACTTTTATAGCTGATCTTTCAGCAAACTGCATGGATGGAGACCAGATAAGCAGACAGTTATCTCTCTTTCCAGAAAGAGTCTTAAGGCAACAGAGCCTGGGCAACAGGAGGTGCCCGTTGTGGGCAGGAGAGGCACCAAAGGTGAGGAAGAGAGAGGTGTGATTGGCTCAAATCTGTGCTGCCATCGGCTTCTCCTTTCCAGCACATCCTCTTATGCCATAATTATATGCAGGAAGAGCCAGGTCATTCCAAGGGCATGGCTCAGTCACAGACTTAAACTGGCTTGATAGCCATTCCTTTGCTGGAGGGTTCTGGGCACTCCAAGGAGCCTCACCTCCCAAAGGATATTGTAGAGTTGGGAAAGGGTTCAGGAAGGGAGAATTGAAATGTTCAAGGGGATGGAGCAACTCCCCTAGGAAGAAAGCTTGCAGCAGCCTTTGGGACTTTTCAGTCTAGAGCAAAGGGGAGTTAGAGAAAAGGCATGAGAGATGTTTATGAATGCACAGCATGGAGAATGTGGCCAGAGGAAAGCTTTTCTCCCTCTCTTGTATTGCTAGAACTTGTGGACATCCGATGAAGCTGACTGTTGGAAGATGCAGGACAGAGAAAAGAGGGCACTTCTTCGCACAACGTATTGTCAAACTATGGAACTCACTGCCACTGGAGGCAGCAGTGGCCACCATCTTGGATGGATTTAAAAGAAGGTTGGACAAATTCGTAGAAGCTAGTAATGGTGGCTATACTCTGCCCCTACAGTTCAAGGCAGCAAATGTTCCTGAATATCTCCCGCATTATAAATATCTGAAAAACCACAGGTACGGGAGAATGCTCTTGTGCTTGGGGATTTCCCATCGGGGCACCTGGTTGGCCACTGAGAGAACAGAATTCTGGGCTAGATAGACCATTGGCCTGATCCAGCAGACTTCTCTTACATTCTTAGGAGACTTTTCTGCACCTTCAGTAACCGCAGTTCCCAGAAGCCATGACAGTTAAAGTGACACACACAGAAAACCTTGCAGCATGGACCTGCCCTTAGGAGGGAGGTGGACTTTGGTTGTTGATAAGGAACCTCCAAGAAGGAAAAGGTGAGTGGCCAAGCAGGTGGGCACTCTGAGAAGACGGTCCTAGTTTCTTTCCTTATGAGGTCACAGAAACCAGCAAAGGTTCCCTTCTCCTCCTTCGCTGCAGTAAATAAATAAATAGCAGCTGCCTGTCGCCATGTGGCAGACAGTGGACGGAAGAGGCTAGCTCAGAGCTCTCCCTGTTGCAGAAACCAGGAAAGAGGCATGAATAGCCTCTTGCTCACAGAGGAAGTGAGCACGTTCTTCGTGAGTTACTCAGTGTGCGCTCTTGTGTGTGTCATGAGCCAGAGGAGACACACAAGATCTTCCTGCATCAATTAAAGGTGCTGCTCTGGTCAGTGTGAGAGGAGGAGGAGGAGGAGGAGGAGGAGGAGGAGGAGACCTGCCCCTTTTCAGGGCAGTTACCAGCTTGCAGGAAGTTTGCTTTGGGTTGTTGTTTTAGCTCATTACCCATCCCAAAAGCCCGTCTTTTGACTTCCAGCCACTGTTAGGAACAGGTTCGGAGGAAAAGCACTTAAAATTACAGGCCCTCCCAGATGCAGTCAGCTCTGTATGTGGGATGAACAGATGTTACTCATTTGCTGAGTGTAACGCGAGCGGCTTTGCCCCAGCAAGCACGTCCATTACTGCAGGCCACGCCGTAAAGTAGTAAATCACCGCTACCCCTAATCTAGCTCCTGCCAGCCCACAGCCCTGAAACCAGGACAGCACTTAGAGGTGTTGTTATACGACATGGATTTGTTTGTCCCTTCCCCGGGTAAATGTGCCCAAATGTGGCTGGGGCGAGATGAGGACAGCAGCACAGCGCCAAGAAAAAGTGCCATTACTTCATTGCATCGAACGGTCTGATATAAATGTACAGTGGTACCTCGGGTTAAGAACTTAATTCATTCCGGAGGTCTGTTCTTAACCTGAAACTGTTCTTAACCTGAAGCACCACTTTAGCTAATGGGGCCTCCCGCTGCCGCCGCGCCACCGCTGCACAATTTCTGTTCTCATCCTGAAGCAAAGTTCTTAACCCGAGGTAATATTTCTGGGTTAGTGGAGTCTGTAACCTGAAGCGTATGTAACCCGAGGTACCACTGTATTTCGAAACCTAATAGGATGGTACAAATTGGATTTGAGCTCTCAGCCTTCCCTCAGGGTTCCTTCCCCTCTCAGAGGCCACACCCTCCTCCAGTGCTTTTGCCTGGCTGGGATGGGCCCGCCTTGAACCCGGGGAGAGGGGGTGTGCCTCTTGCTTGTCTGGGATGGAGGGTGGAGAGATTAAGGGGTGCAGAGGTGCGTGTGTGCAGTAACCTTCGACTTTGCAAGGCTATGAGTCACGTCCATCGCATTGCCCCTTTTGCCTCTACTTCTGTTTTCAATGAATAATTGAAACACCTATTGACTGATATAACAATTGTCAAATCAAACCCTCCAAGCATCCCTATTTTCCAAGGACAGTCCCAGATTTAAAGAATCCATTCTGGTTTCTGAATTGATCCCAGAATGTCCCACTTTTCCTTACAACATCCCTATTTCCATCAGGAAAATGCTGGAGGGTATGGAGTGATGCCGAAGAATTGATGCTTTTGAATTATGGTGCTGGAGGAGACTCTTGAGAGTCCCATGGACTGCAAGAAGATCAAACCTCTCCATTCTTAAGGAAATCAGCCCTGAGTGCTCACTGGAAGGACAGATCCTGAAGCTGAGGCTCCAATACTTTGGCCGCCTCATGAGAAGAGAAGACTCCTTGGAAAAGACCCTGATGTTGGGAAAGATGGAGGGCACAAGGAGAAGGGGACGACAGAGGACGAGATGGTTGGACAGTGTTCTCGAAGCTACCAGCATGAGTTTGACCAAAATGCGGGAGGCAGTGGAAGACAGGAGTGCCTGGCGTGCTCTGGTCCATGGGGGTCACAAAGAGTCGGACACGACTAAACGACTAAACAACAACAAATGGAGTGATGTGACCCCCAAGCCAAGGAGATAAGTAACTACACAACCTTTAGAAGACATCTGAAATGTTTAGTGTTGTATTATTTTTTTATATATGTTGGAAGCAGCCCAGAGTGGCTGGGGCAACCCTGTCAAATAAATAGTACAATTATTATTAATATTATGGAATAGGACGTCCATATTTTCATCAGATATAATGCTGGAGGATGTACAAAATACAGAAAGTCAGATGTGATAAAAGCTTCCAGTGAAGCCATGTAAGGCAGTTCCTCATGGCCAGCAAGGGGCAACCAGGTCGCCTCTCACAGTCTGCAGTAAGTGACCTGGTCTCTCTCACCTGCCCTTAGAGAAAGTCTGGCTCACTGGATCAGAATGTGACTGGCAGTGAGTGAAGAACAGGCGATGCATCTTTGTAACAGCTCTGCTGCACTGAGTCCATGCTCTCTGACAAACTGGTCCTACTCAGGCTGGCGTCGCTTTGCTATGGCAACTGCTCACATTGGGCCGGAGAAGGAGAAAGTGAGCTTTGTCATCATGCAAAGCAAACTCTCTCTGTCTCTCCTTCACGGCTGGCGGGCTGCTTGGGGCATTTTTAAATCTATCACGATATCACAGCACTTCTGAAGCTTGTTTTTGGCCCAGGGCGGGGTGTTCTTCTTCCCTCCCCTCCCCACCTTTTGCTATGCCACTGCTGTGCAGAAAAACCTTCCCCTTGCATGCAAACACCCTGAGCTTGTTAGCAAAATGCATATGATTATTTTTTTTAAAAGAATTTTTTTATTAGGTTTTCAAGGGTTATAGAAAACATAAAGACAAACATAGAAAAAAAAACATACAAAAGAAGAAACAAGTATAAGTTCATTTCCTTTTTTTTTCTTAACCTTACTTCCCCGACCTCCTCGTACCTTCCCTTACTGTATTCCAATTTCTATTAATATATTCAGCAAATCCTCTCCTTTAGCTTTGTTTAAATCTTCACATTTCTTTCCTTTTTCTTAATCATTACAGCTAGCAACCACTTAATTTCAAAGTCAACATCGTTTCAACATTCATTAATTTTACAGTATTTCTTAAGGTATTCTTTAAAGTTCTTCCAATCTTCTCTCGCCGTCTCTCTTCCCTGGTCTCGAATTCTGTCAGTCATTTCTGCCAGCGCCATATAATCTATTACTTTCATCTGCCATTCTTCCAGAGTGGGTAAATCTTGTGTCTTCCAATACTTTGCAATAAGTATTCTAGCTGCTGTTGTTGCATACATAAAAAATGTTCTGTCCTTCTTTGGCACCAAAATGCATATGATTGCAACTTGGTTTGTGAGGTTGCAGAAGAGTGACAGCCACCCGCGTCTGATGTCACTGCAGTGGGTGCTGAGCCATGCTCTAGCTGGCGCTGCGCACCTTCACAGCCCCTCATCTCCTTGCAAAAGAGGGACAAGACTCCTCTTCCCATGAGGATGGCCAGTCTGGAGCATGGAGCATCCCTACCATGGCATTTCAAACAGTCCCTGGGTCTGCCTACTGAAGAGCAGCCCATTTCCTGGGAAGGGAGGAGAGTGCACCCTAGTGGTCAGCTGGAGAGCCTGGCGCTGCCTCGGAGGACGGATTCTGAAGAAGTCCCTGAGTCTGCAGGAAGCCTTGATCTCCTCCTGACAAAGAGGGAAAGTGCAGTTCTTTTAAACTTTCCCTTTAGGTAATGAAGGCCACCAGCATGGATGGCTTTAGAAGAGGATTAGACGAATTCGTGGAGACTGAGGCCATCCATGACTGGTGATCTGCTTGAATTTTTGTGTGGCTTGTTATTGTTGTGAACCATCTTTCTTTTTTGTTACGGAGTTGCAGCATACAAATATTTTAGTAAAATAAAGTAAAATGACTTTCTTTTGTCATTCCTGAATCTTCCAGCCGTCAGCTGCATTGAATATCCAGGAGTCTGAGTGTTATGTGAGAGGGAAAAAAACGTTTCTCTATGTAATTTCTCCATGCCATGCATAATTTTTTAAACTTTCAGCATGTCAGTTTTTAATTGCCTTTTCTGAACCTTTTCCCAACTCTGCAGCATCCTTTTTGAGGTGAGGCAATCAGAACTGTACACAGTATTCCAAATGCAGTCGCACCATAGATTTGTATAACACTGCGATGTTGGAAGTCTTGTTTTGAATTCCTTTCCCAATGGTCCCTAGCATCAAATTTGCCTTTTCCACAGCTGCCACATGCTGGGTTGACATCTTCCTTGAACTACCTACTATGACCCCAAGGTCTTGTTCACACTCCATGAGCATATATGGGAAATTATTTTTTTCTTTCTTTCCCTATTGAGCATCACTTTGAATTGCATTTGCCATTTTAATGCCCATTGGCTCAACAGCTGATTGTTGTTTTTGCTGCAACCACTCTGGAAAATGCACTTTGGTTGCAAATCTTTCACAACACCAAGATTTGCTGTGAGATTAAGGCCTCCAAAACATTATGTTTTAAGAAAAGAAAAGAGCTTTTGGCTCATCTTAACTGGGAGAGCAGGAAACCTCAGGAAGTGTAAGAATTAGGGATGTGTGTTTCATCTGCGAGACACTGGATGAAACGGACCCATGTTTTCCAGCTTTCTTTGACGGAATCCAGCAACCCACAGATTTGTCCAGGCAGCCTGCTGGATATTGGCTAGCATGAGAGGAGAGACCCCAAGGCCAGAGGAGGAAAGGTGCCCAGAGAGATAAAGGCCCAGAGTATCTGGCAAATTTAGTAGCCACTTTGAGGACCTCAAGAGGCAAAGGCCAGGCTGAAGCCACATTGTGAAGAGCTCCTGCTCCTCCTATTCTGGCTTCTACCCAAGAATCATCAATAACCGTGCAAGGGGAACTTCTGACACCTGACCGCCCAATTTGCCTTGTCCACTGCTGAACAGCTTTGCTGCACTCAGGCGGAAAACCTGAGCCAAGGTGTGTCATCGGAGGGCATAAACAGATACACGATGTGCTCCGGGGTTCTTTCAAGTGCTTCACTGAGGGTGGATCATGGATGCCCCGACTAGCATGCTTCATCTCTCAGAAACCACTCAGTTGTGGGAGGGCAAAGAAGCTGTTTTGCCAGGCAGCCTCGACTATGGTGATAGTTGCATCCTCTTTTGGATTCTCCAGTTGCCATGGGAACGGGAGGGAATTACTTCCAGCCGATGGGTCCCCAGCAGATATGCCTTTCAGGTTTCCGCTAACCCCACTCTCAATAAGCAGGGCTGGCCAGATGGAAACCCAGAGGGCCTGGGAGAGAGGGAGGGAAGCTTCCTTATAGTTCCTTGTTCTCCCTAGTCAAGTGCTATTACCAGACTTTTGGAGGTTTCACAGGAGGAGGCAAAGAGACTTCTTCAAAGCCACAGTCACCTTCATCACTTCCCGTGGCAGGGAGCAGCCTCTGCATCCCCCCCTCCTGTTAGACTGCCTCTTCCCAGGAGATGATAGGCTGTGGTGGCAGAAGAGCCAATCCTAGCAGCAGGTGCAGGAGGGCACCAGGTTGGGGAAGCCTGCAACAGGTCATGTTTCCACACAGAGAAAATGGGACTGGGGCTCCCTGTCTCTTCATCCCTGCTATTTGCATCCATTCTGCTAGGGAGGCAGTCCTGGGGGGGGGGGGCAGAAAGCTTTCTCCCCAGGGGAAATGGCACAAATTAGGTCATTTTCACTGCAGGAAGATAGGAATGCCTCTGGCCCTTCCCCCCTGGGTGCATGCTCTCAGCAAGCAGGGGAGGTCTCTCCCAACGGTAAGATGGAATAATAATGATTTTTAAAATGGGCAAGAATTCGCTGAAGCCCCAAGGCTGTTACATCACCCACCAGAGTATGCAAAATGGCAGAGCCATGTGGACACGGCAGAAATCAGCCACCCTGTACATGAATCGCACAAGGTACCGCGTGAGCAGGCTTAGAAAGAAATGCCATTGCAGAAGAAGAATATTCCTGAGATCCATGGCTCTCACAATGAAAGCTGTGGGTGTTTTGGTACCTTTCAGATTTCAGTGTATAAACACTAGAACCTTCTTCTATCATCAAGGGCAGTGACCAGGTCAAAATCTGCCACTGGGCTGTCCTGAAAAAGACAAGGCAGGTCCATGTCCTTTCAGGAAGGTGGAGATGGACAGGGGTCAGTCTGACATGCTGCATTTGGAACTCCTGTGATGTTCTGACCTGTCCTAATGGGTGGGCAAAGATGCAAAGGGGAGCAGCTCCTGGGGTCCTATAAATTGGAGAATTTTCCACCTGTCCATGACAAGCTGCAACTGGCAAAACCTTGGGATAAAGATGAGAAGCCATGGGCACACCCAGGCCTTTTTTTTTTTTTTTGAGGGGGCAGCCAAAGTTGTTGCGCTGTTTCTTAAGGAAATCAAGTTGTCGAGCTTTTCTTGGGAAATCACGGGTAAAAATACCCTGTAAACAGAAGATCGCAGGTAGGGTGAGGACAAACCTTGACAGAAGTAAGCACTGAAGTCCATGGAGCTTAGTGCCAGGAAACAAAGGAAAATTGTAATGATGTTGAGATTAATAGATAAACTACGATGCAACTGCGGTGTACATAGCTGCCCCCGGGTTCCTTTGCCTTGAACGGCTGCCTGCAGGCAACAATTCAACAGCATCACGGAGGCGTTGCTGCGAGAAGAAAGCTGCACCTGTTGAACCTGTGCGGGGGGGGTGGAGCAGAGGGAGAACCGCCAACCCAGAAAGTACCGTGGCTTTAGAGCGGGAGTGGGGGGCGCGGATGAAGCAGAACCTCCCTGGGCCGGAAATTCGAGCCGTTACCCTTTTAAGACTCCCTGGCGCTGGGCGGGGAGGAGGCGCGGCCTAAGCTCGGGGCCACGCCCACCCTTATAAAAAGAGGCTGCGTCTCTCGTCCGCCTTCATTGAGCCAGGAAGTCGCGGTCGGGAGAGGTGCCGGGAGATGGCAGCGGTGGCGCGTGCGCAGTAACGACGCTGCGGGGAGACGGGACATGTCGAGCCCCGGCGCTGCCCTACGGGTAAGGGCGGGAGGCAGGCTGCGTGAACGGAGAGGACGTGAGGATTCGGGGACACGTGTAGATTATTATTTTTTGATGGCGTCAGCATAGCCCCGGGCTGGGGCAGTGCGAGCGCCGCGGCGCCTCGCTAGGGCGGGCTGGAGATTCGGGGTGGCGGCGGAGCGCCCGACGGGGCTTCGCCTCTTCGTGGGTCAGATGCTGATGCTGATGCCGCCGCCCCTGCGAAGGGGCGAGAGCGCGACCCGCCTTGCCCGCCGCTCGGTTCCCTCCCGCCAAGGTTGGCCGGGCTGTGCCGTCCTGCCCGTCGAGGCAGCCTCCGCCTGCGGAAGGGCGGCTTAGTCATCCCCGCCCTGGAAGGAGGACCGGCGGCGGCGGCGGCGGAGAGGAGGGCGACGGGGCACCTGCCGCGCAGGTAGGGCGAGGGCCGTTGCCACGCAACCGCCCGGGCGGAGGCGGCGAGCTGCTGCCCGACGGGGCCTCCCTGTCTCCTCTGCCGCCTGCCCTTCGCTCCCTGGCCCGCTCCCGAAGGGCTTCTCCGGCGCACGGACCCGGGCGGGTCTCTTCCTGCCGCGGCAGGTGTGGAGCGCAAGCCCGCCCTCCGCTCCCACCTCTTCAGGATCGGTGCCTTCAGCTGCGGCGAAAACGTTTTGCACGGGATGCAGAGGAGAGGGACTCGGGGGACACCTGGGCCGCGACGTCACTACCCCCCCTTGCTTCTGGTGCCTGCGCGGTGTCAGGCTGCCTTGTCGCCGCCTGGCTGGGAAACTGAGGCACTGGCAGGGAAAGGCTGGTGGGGCAAACGGCAGCCATTGTCTCACTGGTGCCAGCCTCTGGGCCAGGGCAGAGGAGGGGTCCTTGCAGCGGGAGCAGCTTCCAGGCTGGCCAAGGTGGTGAGTGGCAGCTTCAGCCTGCCACTGAGCCCCAGGCCTCCTCTGCATCTTGGGTTTCCATTACATTTTCCTTCGAAGCTGGTCTTTTCCTGCGATCCAAATGATAGCAGCCAAACATGAAAGAGGGAGCGATTTCTGCGCCTGTTTTCCCTGGCCTTGGAAGCTTGGTGCTTGCATGTGTGCCATTTCTTCCTAGGTGCAGATAGGGCTGCCCTGGTTGGTCCCGTTGGGGTGACTGTTGACGCCAGTTAAGGTTAGGATGTGTCTCAGCCCCTGCACATGTCTGCTTGGACATGAGCATCACGAAGGTTGCTGGACCTTACCTCCTGTGTAAGCGCATTGCTGACTACAGCCTTAAATCCCTAATTTTTGAAACCTAGTGTTGCACCCTGGGTTGACCAGCATGCTGCTTCATCTCTGCCTGCAGGTTTTCAGTTCTTAATATTTGCTGGGATGTGGTGAATTCTGCACCTCCGCCGGTTTATAGAAAGGTGCGTTTCGGCAAGGCAGAAGGTAGGGCCAGTTCCGAGGGGGCAGAACAGTGCACTTGAGGCCACAGGGCGTTATATCTGGAGATGGTTCTGCTACTGTGATGGCCCTTCATGCAGCAAATTCCCTTACTCTTGAGAAGGCACATTTGCTGAGGCACTGTTGATATGTGTACTTGTGTGCACTGCTTTTTGTGCTTGTTGGACTCCCAACTCGCCGCAGCTGGCATGACCAGTGGTCACTGAGGGATAATGGCAGCTGGAGTTCTGCAACACATTGCTGAGGGCATCATGTTGGTTATTAGCTCAGAACTACTCAGATAGGAAAGGGGGTGGATTTGGGGATTTAGTGTGTTCCACTACTTACTGTGTGCAGGAAACAGAGAGTGGTCAGCCTTTCCCTCAGTGGGCAAAGGCCCCTCAGGACTGGCCAGGAGCCTGCCCATGTTCTCAAGTGTGCAAGCACCAGGCTGGTTGAGTGAGAAGAGACTTTGGTGTAAAATTGCTTTGCCTTATCTTGCCGAAATCTGCAAGGGGTGTGTGTTTGAAAGCAGCTGATGTGTTGGACCAGCCTCCTGTAGTTGGCTGAGGCTAATGGGACTTGTAGTCCAACAAATCTGGAGGCACCAGGTGGGCAAAGGCTGACTTGTATCCTGGGCTGATCAATCTTGTTCTTTAATGGTTTTGATTCTGGTCAGTCAGAGGGAGAGGGAGGCATCTGACAACCCCCTAACTCTAAAGGGGCGAAGAATCTTCTACTGCTTCTTTGGCCACAAATGTGGAGTCTATTATCACTGCTGTCTAATGTGGGAGCTCTCATAAGTTGTCACGTCCAGGACACACACACACACCGAGTTTCTTCTTTAATTGATTTAATTTTTAAAAAAACCAATTGCATCTTCAGAGTCAATCTGACAAAGATGTTGGAGAGTCCAAGTTGCATTTCTTGTGCAGAAAATACACACTTGCCACAATGTACTTCCCCAGTTTCATTGTGGAGATGTAAGCATCTACAAAGTGGGTTGAGTTCTATTGTGTCAGATATGCCATGTCTGTTCCAGTTCTTACAATGAGGTCAAAGATGATAAACTGGCCTCCAAACATCCTCTTTTTATGGGGGGGGGGGGAGAGCTTTGGGCATCAGTGCTTCTCAACATCTGAGATGCCAAACTTCTGAGCTTTGGAGTAACTTTAAGGCTCATATCACAGACAGAACGATTGCGGTGGAGATTCCTCCCAAAGGCAGGCCAGGGGGGAGTTCCAGGGACTTCTGAACCAGGGACTTCAGAAGTCAGCCTCTTAGCTGTGCTTCTCCCTCCCAAGCAGCCCCCTTCCCCTTTCAGGGTCATTTCCAGGCGTACACACCATTGTCAGGGCCCATGACCCTGGGGTCCTTCTGCAAGCAAAGTCCAGCCTTAAATCTCCACTGTGCTCGCTACTCAGTGTTGAAAATGCAAGAGGAAAGGGCACTCTTCTTTCCTAAATAAGGGGTTCCTTGAGACAAGGTTGCCACCTTTAAAGGCCACAGTGGGTTTTAGGAGCTTCTCAGCTCCCAAGAAAGAAAGGTCAGCTTTGTTGCCGTCCATCCAGCAAGGGATTCCCTCTTGGACTCACCAGACCATCTCCCCATTCCTCGCATGTCCTCACCACCCCAAATCCTGGTCTCGCTTTGCTCAATTCTTCTGCCTCAGATGTAAGTTTTCTTTCTGCAACTCTGAGCAAACCCAGGGCGCTCTCTCTCTCTCTCTCATAGGTTTTGGGGAGGGGGAACCTACCAGAGTTTGAAAGTATGTGCAGAGTTCAGCGTCCATGTAGGGAGAAGCCAAGGGTTTAGCCCTTGTGGGCTTGTTTAGCTCTTCAAAAGGCACTGCGGGGCAGGACTCCATGAAGCATGAGTGCCCCTTCCTATGGCAGCATCTTAGAGTTGGAAGGGACCCCTAGTGGCTGGGGAAACCCAGCCAGATGGGCAGGGTATAAATAAATTATTATTATTATTATTATTATTATTATTATTATTATTATTATTATGATGTCCAGGTCTCTGTAATGCAGGAGTCCTGTATGGGAATCGAACCCATGACCTTGGCATTATCAGAACTACACTCTAACCAACCAAGCTAACCTCAAGGGTAAATGACGTATTTGAGTCCAGTAATGTTATCTGGGTGCATTTTCAGGAGTTTCATGGGTGGTGCTGGTTGTTTTGCAGAATTTAGCTTTTCGTAACCAAATTTTGCCTTTTGTCAAACCCTCGCCGTCTTCTTCTCCGGTCTTCTTCCTCTGCTGCCTTTTGCATTGATCTGCGCAGCTGCCCCATGGCTGTCAAAATCCCCTCCCACCTGTGCATTTCTCCCTTGAAAACTCAACCCCGCTCCCTTTTGGGTTTCTAGGGCTCTACTCTTTCCGTGTCCCCAGGCAGTCGGATGTTTCTGTGGGTCAGCCTATTCCATATGCTCAGTATGCTACATCTCTTCCAGCGTGCAGGAGACATGCCTTGTGCCCAGGCCCATAGGCCCATGTGCAAAAGCCCTGTTGGGTTCCTGAGCATCAGACATGTGGACCAGGACACACCTGCTTCCCCTTTCACAATCGCACCCCTCTGTGTGTGGGTGGCTTTCATCTGTGATGGGCTGCAGCCCACAATAGCCCTAGCAACTTCAAGAAACAAAGAGAGGCTCTTGCGTGTTGGCCAGGGTCTTGTTAAGGTTTCTTGTGTTGCTCTGCAGAGGCAGGCAGTCTTGTGGAAGGACTGCAGAGGAGCTGGAAGGTATAGCTGGACAGCCCTGGGCACTCGCACCTCACGAGACTTCCCCACCGCTTCTCATATTTACTCTTGAATCTGAGCAAACAAACAATCAGGTTTTCTCTGGATTGACATTTGCTCTGATTTACTGCTTAAAGATGAGGGCTTTCCTGGGCAAAACCGCTCGGACCGAGTTCCTAGGAAGTGTGGGCAAAGCAGGAATCTGCTTTTTTATTTTACTGCCTTCCCTCGACACTCAAAAGTGGCGAGCAAGCAGCCTTGAAACACTGCAACACCCTCCAGCATTTGCAAGCAGCACTTGGAGGGGAAACCGCAGGAAATTATAAACGCAGAAATTGAGCGGCATCAGGAAACTGGTTTTTTCAGGCTCTCCTCACCTTAAGAGTCCAGGGGTGGGGGAACGGAACAGGAAGCCTGTTGAGGTTTGCGTTGAGTGGTGTGGTTTGCTGTGGGCGGCTGATCCCGTCATTATTTTAAAGAGTAGCGGGTGGGTGGGAAGGTACTTTAGCAGGACTGAATGGTGGTACGGAGGGGAGGGGCCAGCAGGCTGCAGCTGCAGAAGCCCAGGTGTCTGTTGCAACCTGGAGCCCCGGATGTCCTGGCATCATCTACCTGTGAGCAAAATCCTGCAAGGCTGACGCCACTGGAGATTATGTAAGGGGCTGCACAGCGCTCCTTTTATGAATTCTAGGAAGGACATGGTACGTGCTACTTGCCAACAGTCCAGTTTGCACTGGCGGGGGGGCGTTTCCTCTTCCCTCCCTCCCTCCCTCTCTCCTGGGTTTTATTGGGATCTCAGGAGCGTGTTTTGCGAAAGTGCCTCTGAGTTCAGCTCTGGATAAATCTCAACGGGGGGAGGAGGAGGAGGAGGAAATGACGTCATGTGGTTGTCAAGCAGGGAAGAGCTGCAGGCTGGGTTTGATGAGTTGGCTGCTAGTAATGGGTCCCTCCCTCCCTCCCTCTTTGGAGATTTACTCATGATACTCGGTGGTTAAGCAGGCAAAATTAGGTTACCACTAGAGAGAAAGAGAAGCAGCAGCTGCCTCCACCTCCGCCTCCTCTTCCTCCCTGTGCAAAAGGATAAATGCAGCTCTGTGTTCCCCCGAGGGCAGCATGGCGCCTCTCCCGGCACCCTGGCTGAACCACAGGAAGGAATCCCGGTTTTTTTTATCTTGCCAGCCACTTGCTGTGGCCGCAGGAAGGTTTCTTGGCTGGCTGTCCTCTGCCTGATTTTTTATTTATTTATTTTTTTGGTCCTTCGTGCAAGCTTCCCACCCACCTCCCTTCCTACTTTGCAGATCTCCATCTACTCCTTTTATGCGTTGACAGCATCGCAGGGCCTTTGAATATGTTTCATTGGATGCAAGCAGTTAAAACAAAAACCCAGTGCTGTAATAAATGCTACAGTACAGTGGTACCTCGGGTTAAGAACTTAATTCGTTCCGGAGGTCCGTTCTTAACCTGAAACGGTTCTTAACCTGAGGTACCACTTTAGCTAATGGAGCCTCCTGCTGCTGCTGCACTGCCGCCATGCGATTTCTGTTCTCATCCTGAAGCAACGTTCTTAACCCGAAGTACTATTTCTGGGTCTGTAACCTGAAGTGTCTGTAACCCGAGGTACCACTGTACAAGCAGCCAGTTTAAAGCATCCTTGAGATAGGTTTGGATTTCAGCTGACTCGCAAGTCATTGCCCATTCATCCCGCCCTATTTTTTCGCCCCCCAAAGGGGACCTGAGATATGTGGCTTCCGGGGATGTCTGTATCCCATTGGTGGGAGCTGGTGGTCAGTGGTGTGGACTGAGAGCTGCCCCCATGACTGCCCTGTAAGATTTGAGGGCAGCTGAAGCTTCTCTGAAACTCTGGCTCTCATTAAGAGAGGAAAGAGGCAGTGGCTGGACCCCAGGGCAGGAGGAATTGGAATCGCCCCCTGGGAACCTGGCAAAGAACCTTTCTCCCTGTGCTGCTTTGATGCCGCAAAAGGACAAAGTTGTTATGGACTGACTGCCTGGACACTTCCTCTCCCCCCCCGCCTCCCCCATCTCATGTATTCAGAATTTGGACACACAGTGGCTTCCTTCAGGGCTTTCAGCCTTCACCTGACTGTACGTTTTTGTGCTGCCTCACTTTGGGTCCCATTTTTGCATTTTCTTGGCCATAATCCAATTTGTAGTTTTGGCTCTCCCTTCCAAGGGAGCCTGGGTGCCTTCCTCTATGTTCCTTTGCTTTTACTGTTACACTTGTCATCAGCATCCCGGGCTGCTTGTCAGAGTAGCAGAGGTGAGTCTCTGCCCCAAGGAGGCCACAATTGCAGAGAGCAGCCTCTTGCCCCTCTCTCCCTGAAGAAAGTTTTGTTTTTCCTTGCAAGCTTACAGCCTGTTTAAAAGCCATCTGCTGCACTGCCTGCCTCAGTGACAGTTTCCATATTAATTTTGTGGGTATCTTGTAAATCCCACCCACCCATCCCCCACCGCCAGAGTCTTTTCCTGGTTGCATAACTTGAAACCCCAGGAAGCGCACTCAGGGTACTAATTTTGTTGCCTTCTAAAAAGAATTAGGTGGGGGTAATGGGAAGCATTTGCGGCAAATCCCTGAACTGTGCCCAGAGCCATGGGAGCCCCGGATATCTGGTTCCCTGCACCCAGGGGGTGCGCACACTGTTATTTAATGATTTCAAAGCGACCTTGACATAAGGCACCCATATTTAGCACCAGAAGTCAGCTGCTGCTATAATGATGATGATGATAATGATGAGAGCCAGCCTCAGCATCAATAATAACATCACCACCATCCTAATGGTGCAGCAATAAAACTGCTAGCACATTTGCAAAGCTAAGCAGGGTCTGGTGTGGTTCCAAACTGGATGGGGAACCGCGTTTTGAGATTGCTTTATTGGAGAGGGTTGGACTGGATGACCTTTGGGGGTCCCTTCCAGTTCTGTGATTCTGTCCCTCCATTTTGGTGAGCTTTGGGCTGACTTCCTTCCCTTTCTTTCTCTGCCCTCCCCCCAACCCAGTTTGGCTCTTATAGCATTGCGGGTGCCCCTTTCTTGGTGGCTTCCATTTGTAGAAAATGGGTTTACGTCTGCTTCACTTTCTTTTGAGGAGGGAGGAACTGGGCCATAAAACCATCCCCAACCCCACCCCACCCCACCCCCGCCGCCGCAGCCGCCAGACTCCTGAAAAAGGCCAGGGAGTGGGAGGATCTTTCCGTCCTCGTCGATGTGCTGATGGCAGTGGAGGCTCTGCATTCCAGAATGGTTTCAAAACAAGAGCTGGTTGCACAACACCCCTGCGGGCGCTGCAGGGGGCAGGCTGGCACAAGGTGTTCTGTGCTTTCCAGGTTTGGCACAGCCCATGGAGGGATTTTCATATAGCCTGAGCAGGAGCGTGCAGGTGGCCTGAGCCCCACAACCCTGGGGGGGGCAGGGCCGTTAAGAAGTGTCCCGGGGAGTGTTTCCACCTCTTGGCTTTCGCAAGATGGCAAATGGGGTCTGTTTGCCCAGAAGGTTACCTGCCCCATCTCTTCAGAGGGTGTGGAGGGAGGTTCTTATGTTTACTTTGGTGGGCCTGTGCTTTCTGCTGGAGACAAACTTTATTTTGCAATGCTGATACAGTGGTACCTCGGGTTAAAAACTTAATTTGTTCCGGAGGTCCGTTCTTAACCTGAACCTGTTCTTAACCTGAGGTACCACTTTAGCTAATGGGGCCTCCCGCTGCCGCCGCACGATTTCTGTTCTCATCCTGAAGCAAAGTTCTTAACCCGAGGTACTATTTCTGGGCTAGCGGACTCTGTAACCTGAAGTGTCTGTAACCTGAAATGTCTGTAACCTGAAGTACCACTGTTTACCGTGTTTTGATTAGAAAGAAAGTGCCCTTTTGCAGTGCTGAAAGGAGGAGGGGCAGGGAGCAGAGTTTGAAATTCGCCATACACTTTTTGTACCTGTCTTTCGGCCACTTGTGGCCAAGTGACGATGCCCGGGCCCCAGGATGGCCCCTGGTGTCTCTTCTGTCTGGAGGCACATGCCTGGGGATCCTTGGATCTTGACTGTTTTCCACACACTAGCAACACACCCTGTAGAATTCCATTGGTTATTTTTAATCTGCACAATCGGAATGAATTTCGGGAACCGAAAAGTCGTATTGAAACATGGCTCCCTAAATGGAGACTAGGCGTTACGTGTTGGCGGTTGTAACCCTGGTTTAAGGAGCTGTTTGGCACCTAACTTATATAGCTGATTTAAATATCTGAGCACTGTCAAAGGAGTGCTCTCTCTTTCTCTTATACCCTTCCAAACCCAGCATCACTTAAAGCAGCTGGAGGGGGGGACTGGGTGCGGGTAGCAGTGCCGGGAAGGAGTCTGCACTGGGGATATGGGGAGCCGTAGCCACTTCCGCACTCCCTGAATCCTACCATCACCAAGAGGCTCCCTTGAAGCTTTAAATCTGGGCTTGGGAACCTGAGGGTTTGTGGACCAGTGACAATGGGAGCCAGAGCCCAGCAATGTCTAGATGTCCATTCAGGTTCCCCTATCACCCTCCCCTTTAAACAAGACACCAGGAGACCTGACGGCGGCGTTTCCTGCATATGTGAAAATGTTTGCCCACTCCGAGTGAGGGCAAGGCTTCCTGCCTTCGCTCTGAACAGGCTATGTAATATGATCGCGCCAGGGCTCAAATCATGGTGTGTATGGGGGAGGAAGGGTAGCTCTCCAGGGTTCCCTCCCAGCCTTTACCCAGAGATGCCGCTGGGGATTGACGCAGGAACCTTCTGCATGCCAAGCAGATGCTCTGCCACTGAACTGAGCTACAAGGAGGGCCCTTGACCTAGAATTGCTACACAAGCCAGCTTCTCCTTCTGCTTGCTGTTGTGAGCCTTGAAAAGTTCTTCCTGGGTTGACCTTTGTTGGCTCTGCTGCACGGGATTAACACACCCTTGTTTCTCTGTCTCCCCCTCTTTTAAAGGCTGCAGAAGTAGCTGGCTACCTGGCGAGGACAGTGGACTTCTGAAAGCGCAGACGTCAGCCAAGCAGCATGTCCACGGCCGGCATCGCAGCTCCGGAGATGAGAGTCCCCTTGAAGAGCAGCTTCCTCCACAAGGGGCAAGGCATTGGGAGCCTCAAGCCCTGTTGGGGAGGCCATTTTGAAAAGTGAGTCTTCCTTCAGGGAGGGTACCAGATCTTTTCTCCCACTCACATCACTTTCTTGCACTTGGGTATGGGCTAATGATGGTTGGGCCTTTTGCGGTTGTCTCTTCTTCACCTACTGATGCTCTCCTTCCTCTCTCCTGGTGGAGTATCGGGTCAGGTTTAAGGTGCTGGTTTTGACCTTTAAAGCCCTTTGTGGCTTAGGGCCCTTGTATCTATGGGACCGCCTCTCCTGGTATGCTCCGCAGAGGACCTTAAGCTCCATGAATAATAGTTTAGAGGTCCTGGGCCCTAAGGAAGTTAGATTATCCTCCAGCAGTGCCAGGGCCTTCTCAGTGATGGCTCCGACCTGGTGGAATGCTCTGTCCCATGAGACCAGGGCCCTGCAGGATTTAACTTCCTCCTGCAGGGCCTGTAAGACAGAGCTATTCCGCCTGGCTTTCAATTTCAACTTAGCCTGATCTTTTATTCCCCTTCCTTCCCTCCCCCTCCCCTTTTTATGAAGATTACCTGCTCTGGGATCCCACAGCTAACTCTCCCCTGGTCTCCTCGCTGGCCCAAATAGGACGAATTTAGCCAGCTAGCCCTGGTGATCATCTAATGTTTATCGGATTTACCCCCTAAATTGATTTTTTAATTCTGAATTTATTGTTGTTCACGTTTTATACTGTATTTTATGCTGTTTTTTGTTGCATCAATTAAGTGTTTTAAATTTGTTGTTAGCTGCCCTGAGCCTGGTTTTCTGAACCAGGAAGGGCGGGCTTTAAATAAAAACTTATTAATTAATTTATTTATTTATTATTTCAGCCCTTTCTTTAACATGGAGCCCGTAGCAATGGCCTACAATCTGAACTCGTCCGCACAGCATCACTTAACGTCCATCGGTAGGTACCTGGCGCCGCCGTCAACCTCAGATTTATTTGTGTTGCAGCTCAGAGCTCTTCTGTTGTGACTCCCCCTCCTCCTCCCACTAGCAATTTGGCTCCTGAAGATAACCGCTTTTTCTTTCTATTGAAGAGGAGGAGGAAGGTTAGCAGGCAGCAGAAAAAACGGCAGTCTTGGCAGCCAGAGCCCTGGAGTGCCCCATGCTGTCTTGCTAATAATAATAATAATAATAATAATAATAATAATAATAATAATAAACAAAATAAACCAAGAATAAGGAGCATAAAGAAATAGTGTTACAGCAGGTTGAAGGCAGCATTGCCACCGAGTTTGTTGTTCCAGAAAGATACAAAAAACCCCACACCATTCTTTCCATAAACTTGTTAGGATAGTTTATATGCATTATTTTGTAATAAGTAACCTTAAGCATAGTTATTACAGACCAAATCGTATCAGTCCGTTCAGATGTAGTAGGAGATAGGCTTTTGCCCGCATTTTTAGCTGCAATCTTAGCAGCGGTTAATCGGGTTTTGAACACTATTTCTTGATCGTTTACTGGAATAACGTGTTTTAGACAGCCAAGCAGAAATATTTGAGGTTCCGAGGGCATATGATATCCTAACACATCAGAGATACCGGCCTGAATGGATTTCCAGGGTATTTCTATTTGAGAGCAGTTCCAAAAGATGTGTATGTGAACTGCTTTATTTAATCCACGTTTCCAGCATTTATCCGATCCTATCTATAGTTCAATTTATAAGGTGTTGAATACCATCGAGCGAAGGTTTTAAAGTAGTTCTCCTGAAATTATATTAGAACAGAAGATGTCCGAAATCCAGTTCCATCCTTTCCTAACCCTAAATCCTCATATATGTTATAAATATTATATGCATGTATATCTAGATCTGACTATATACATGCATGCATCTGAGTGCACAATTGAGGCTGAATGGCTCTAAGGCTTGTGATACCTCACCCAGCAGTGTTGAGAGGGATGGAGTCAAGGAGGGGCTGTGCCTGCTGCTTTTGCCATGTCTGTGAAGCTCCCAGAGCCACCCGGTTGGCCACTTTGGAGGCTGGGCCCTACTTGGGCTCCATCCAGCCCCTTTTAATAGAATTTCAGAGTTCTCAGGGGACCCCAACGACCATCTAGTCATCTAAGAACATGGCAGAGGAGGCGGAGTCTATCCATATCGCCTAGCCAGTGGGGCCTCCATGTTCAGAAGCAGTCTACCTGTCTCAATAAATGCCATGTGCTGGCAACGAACAGCCGGGTGTATCTGGCTTTCTCCACTCCAGCAGCCACGCTCCCCCCCCCTTTGAGGAAAGTTGTGCATGAGGTGCCCTGTGTCTTGAGATTAGCAACTCACCCTTCTTTCCCTCTCCCTCTCAGGCCACATTTCAGACCCTGATCCAGCACAGAACGGCGGCAGCGACAAGCCCAGCCCCAACGGCGAGAGGCCAGAGGATCGCGGCCTGGTCCCAGGCTTCGGCAGACTCTCCCTTGCCGCGTCCAACGAGGCGGCTCCCCCCACCCCCACCAAGGGCGGGCCGTCGTTCTCCTTCCCCCCAGCACCTCCGGGTGCCGAGCGCAGCACCCGCCCGCTTCCCCCGCTGCCCATCCCGGAGGATTTCGTGCACGACGACGTGGACCGGGAGGTGGAGTTCCTCACCAGCTCCGACACGGACTTTTTGCTGGAGGAGTGCAGCGGCCCTGCCTTCAAGCCCGCCACCTATGGCAGGCGGAGCTTCCGGGGCTGCGGGCAAATAAACTATGCTTACTTCGATGCCCCGGCAGGATCGAAGGCGGAAGAGCCTCCCTCCGCTAAGCAGAGCGGGTGTCCGGCCGGGGTCTGTGCTGCTGCTGTTGCTGCTGCTTCTGCTGTTCCTCCACCTCCTCCTCCTCCTCCAGCTCCCACGGCGCATCAGCTCCACCGCCGGTTGCGCCGCTCGCATTCCGGGCCAGCCGGGTCCTTCCACAAACCGGTGGTGAGGGTCTCCAGCCACTTCCGCCGGGCGTCTCCCAGCTCGGACGACGACAAGCCCGAGGTCCCACCCAGGGTGCCCATCCCGCCCAGGGTGCTGAAGCCTGACTACCGGAGGTGGTCCGCCGAAGTGGCTTCGAGCGCCTACAGCGACGAGGACAAACCGCCCAAGGTCCCCCCGAGGGAGCCTCTGTCCTGCAGCAACTCCCGCACGCCCAGCCCCAAGAGCCTGCCCTCGTACCTCAACGGCATCATGCCGCCCACCCAGAGCTTTGCCCCGGACCCCAAGTACGTCAGCAGCAAAGCTCTGCAGCGGCAGCACAGCGAGGGCTCAGGCAGCCGGGTGCCCTGCATCCTGCCCATCATCGAGAACGGCAAGAAGGTCAGCTCCACCCACTACTACCTGCTGCCCGAAAGGCCCCCCTACCTGGACAGGTACGAGAAGTTCTTCCGGGAAGCGGAAGAGGGCAGCAGCCTGAGCGCAGAAGGGCAGCTGCCACCGTCCCTGTGGCCCGAGGCTCCGGAAGGGGAGGCAGCCAGCCTGGCCGGGATGCTGAACGTTCCGGTCAAGCGCAAGCACTTGCCCTGCATGGTGTCTCCGTAGGGAAGAGGGAGCCTCACGAGGAAGGAGGCGTCGGGGAGCTGGCCACAGGCCTTTTGAGGATGAGGAAGAGGGGCAGAAGCCCAGCCCTCCGCCTTCCGGAGAGGAGCGGGGTGAGGCCCCTCTGTCTGGTGCTGCAGCCGCTGCCTTCGTTGGGCTCGGCTGCCTGGCCCTGGCGGTTCTGGCCCGGGAGAGGACTTGGAGGAGGACTTGAGCGTACATAGCCAGCATTGGCCAGTTGTCATTCAATATTCTTAGAGCAAACTTGCATAAGTAGGGAAAGAATTGCACTCTTGCTAACAGGACAAGCTGCTTCGGCTGGAAGCAGAAGAGAAAAGAAGCCCCATTCAGTATTCTTTTTTCTGCACAGTGGTGGCCACAGTGTGTTTCCGCCCCCCCTAAAAAAATCCCCTATCTGCCAATATTTGCTCTTCTCCCACTGGTGGGGAATCCCAGCAGGAATTGTCCTTGCGGTGGGAAGAGATTTGGGGGGTGGGGGTGGAGAGCGACAGGGAAGTCCACCACCCATTTCTGAGCTTTTTTTGAGCTCACCTTAGTTTGGATGGGCTGTTCCACATGTTTTAGACTTTTGGTCTGGGGTGGGGGGGTGGGGAATCTTGCCCCCAGTCCCTAATCTCCACCTACCCACACCCGGCCAGTCAGATGCTTGCCACAATTCAACTGGTTCTCCTGTACCCACAGCTGCTGGCTTTGATGAAACCCGAGAAGGACTTTTGTGGGTTCCGTGGGACTGTGTGTGTCCTTGCAGTTGGGTAGCTGGAGCTCAGGCTGAGCAGCACCCCGGGTGAAGCAGCAACCCCCCTTTCCCCACCACCCCAATATTTTAAAAAATGGGACCAACTTCTGTTCTCCAGGTGGTGTTGGGAGAATGTGTTTATGCATAGCAGTGAGGCACAAGCTGGTCTTGAGCCTGTCTTGTCCAGTGTTCTGCAGGATGGTGGAAGAGGCTGGGCGTTGCCGAGTCCTCTTTGAAGGCGGCCCAGTCAGGGTTGGCGAAGGGTGTTGCCGTCTCTCTCCCCACCCCCCTTGCACACTCGCACGCACACCCACACACTTCCACTTGTTCCCGCAGGCCCCAGGGGGACGGTGCTTTCTGGCCAGGGCCCGGCGTGGCCTTGGCTTTTCCCGATGGACGCAACTGCGGTTTACAGTGTAAAATAAAGTTCGCTTGGGAGTTGTTGTTGCCTCCCACCCCTCTGAAACCGTCTGGGAAGCTGACTTGTTTCTAGTACAAACTCTAAATGAAGGCAATGTTCACATTCTGGGAATAATATTGATAATAATGCACTGAGAGAGAGGTCCTGCATCAGGTGTACAGTATTGACGAAGAAAGACGTCGTTCACTTTGTATTTTGGAATATTTCCGTGTCTTGGATTTTAATAAAGTTATAATGTACTTATTTATGATAACACCACCTCGGCTGCGTCGTCTTGTGTGTGGGGGCTCGGCTTCCCTTTCGCAAAAGCGGCAGAGCAGCGAGCTCTCGCCGCCACCGCCGCCTCCACCTCCTCCCTCCTGGTGCATTTTAGGGGTGCGTCTCCTCATCTCCCCGCGTTGGCCAATGAGAAGCTCCCTGGGATCATGCTATGCAGCTTATCAAGATTGGGCAGCTTGCCACCGGTGCTTGGTTTCCAGAGCCACCCAGCACGTGGGCAGGCAGGATGTGCAACTCCCAGGGTGTTCCTTGACCTGTCCTGCGCTGTAATTGTGGTTTCTGGGCTGGTGGCAGGGGCTGACACTTCCAGGAGGGATTGGGTGGGCAAGCCCTGAAGTCTGCTCCCCACCCCACAAAGCCTCTCCCTGGCTAGGCTTGCGTTGTGAGAGCTGTGGGGCAGGTGGAAAGCCCTGGGAGATGGAGGGAGAGAAGGGGGCAGCAGAGGACTCAAGCGGAAGGAGGAGGAAGAGCCTGTACCAAGGTGGGTTGGTAGGATGAGGAGACAGCCCCTTCTCTGACTTTCAAAGGGGAGATGAACAGGAACCCCATCTCCTTCCCTCTGCCAGTGTGGCTTCTGCCCATGCAAATGGTGTGCAGCCGCATTAATGCTGCTATCACCTGTTTTGGTGCTTGGAAGAAGTCCTGCTCAAGCATTTTGAGTCCTGCCCAAGGGGTTGGCATCTCTCCCTACCCCGTCCTCGAAGCTGCAGTTTGATTTCCATGAAGCCTCTTCTTCCCCCACCCAGGCAGTACATGAAACCCTCCACCACCACCCCCTTTCTGAAAAACATTTCCCTTTTTCCTCATTTTCTATTATAACACTCTTTTTTCTGGAATAGAACTGGGGGGGTGTGTGCAGGGGCCGATGACTACATGCCCTCTGAGCTACTGAACTGATGTCTTAATTTTACTCATAACGAAAACAGGCATGTCTTACACGGCTTTTAAAGAAGAAAACTGTGTATGCAGCCTAGGAGCATTTTTGCCACCCAGTTATTAACACCCGAGTACCTGAGGCTGTGGAAGGCATTGCTGCAGTGCCTGTAGACAAACTGCCTTGCAGCCTTCAGCCTTTCTCAACCTGTGGGTCCCCGTAGGTTGTTGAACTACACCTCCCATCACCCCTAGCTAGCAAGGCCAGAGCTCAGGGATGAGGGGAGTTGGACTACAATATATGGGGACCCACAGGTTGAGAACCACTGCTAGCTGCATCTCCACATAGTTAGGGCTGACTCCCCTTGGGAAGACTGATGATACCTCTGCTCAGCACCTGCCTTCAGTTCTCAGTGTCTCTTGAGGGAAGGCCATGGACAATTTAAATGGTGCCAGAGCAAGGTGGGCAAAAGACGATGTGTGGTAGATCCGACTCCCAAGCATTTAATAATGGCAATACCAAAAAACCACACAGTTGGGCTGGTGGAATTGATAGGAAGGTCGGGAGTTGATGGTCAGAAATGTGTGTTGTGTGGAAGGGTGCTCTGAGCTGTGCCCGGTTCTGGTACTTAAAAAAATAAATCATGGGCTTAGAATTATTTAATTCTAGGCATGTGTTTCCCCCCTTGGCTCTGGTGCAGGGTTTCTTAAACTTGGGTCTCCAGCTCTTGTTGGACTACAACTCCCATCATCCCTAGCTAGTGGTCAGGGATGATGGAAATGGTAGTCCAAAAACTTTTGGAGACCCAAGTTTCCCTGCTCTGGTGGGCGGATATCTGGGTTCTTGTATGTAGAGGTTGAGATTTGCAGGTTGAGGGCAGAGCCACAGATGCACCAGCCCATGGGCAGAAGAAGGCTGACCTCCCCTGTCCTGGCAGATTGCTGTGGTGCCCAATTTGGGCCACTGTCTCTCTGCCTCGCTCTCCCTTCTCCTCCTGCTTGATGCTGCAGCAGCACTGCCATAACCGGTGAGCCAAGGAGGCTCGTCCTGCTCCTCCTCCTCCTGCTGCTGCAGTGCAGGATGTGACTTGTCAGGCCTCCTGTCTCGCTTGTGCAAATAGCTTCTTGATCACTTACTCAGATACTCAACAGCGAGGGCTTGGCGCTGCCTCAGGAAGGGGAGGGGGGAGGCAGAGGTGCTCCCCAGGAGGTCTGAAGGAGGCCTCCCTGTTAGAGAGGAGAGCGTTCTGTGGGTGGGTGGCAAGAAGAGGTAAGGAGACGCCCTCAGTGGGCTGGCTCTGCAGGCAAACTCCTCCAAATCTTGCTGCTTGAAGGTCCTGAAAACCCCAGCAGCGGATGGGTTGTTCTGTCTTTGATTTGCCTCCAGGCCCTCTCCTCAGAACCACTGGCCAGTTGGTCCTAAGGCACCCAGAAGCAGCAGTCGACCATGAGCAGGATTTGACCTTCAGTGGGGAAAATTGGGCCAAATTCCCGTGGACAGACCTTCTGCCTTCTGAGAAATGGAGGCTGGCATTTTCTCCTTGATTTTCTGTTTATGAGAGAGGGGAAGTGGTGCAGAGACTCAGTTTTGAGTAGCACAGACCTTGCCTTGTCCCTCCTCCTGCCATATTAGTGCACCCCCCATCCCATTCTGCAATACAAGAGGATGATCCTATCAATGTGTTTCTTCTCTTCCACAGTGCAGTGCTTACCTGGGATTGCTTTCCTTTGGAGAAGAGAAGGGTGCAAACTTAGGTTGTCACTGTGAAGTTTGAGCTTTCCTTTTCTTTCTTTTTTTACGAAATCTGCAAGTGAAACCTGTCTAGTGCACAGCCAGAGCAGTGGTCCTAATCCAGATTCTCCAAAGAGAGGAGGAGACCATCTGTAGGCCATCTCTGCCTCTGTAGGAAGCCACAGTGGGTGGCACTGTGGTCTAAGCCACTGAGCCTCTAGCTCCTGCCAACCTAGCAGATTGAAAGCACGCCAGTGCAAGTAGATAAATAGGTACCGCTGTGGCGGGAAGGTAAACAGCGTTTCTGTGCGCTCTGGTTTCCATCATGATGTTCTGTTGTGCCAGAAGCAGTTTAGTCATGCTGGCCACATGACCCGGAAAGCTGTCTATGGACAAACGCCGGCTCCCTCGGCTTGAAAGCGAGATGAGCTCCGAAACCCCATAGTCGCCTTTGACTGGACTTAACCATCCAGGGGTCCTTTACCATACCTTTTACCTTGTAGGAAGTCACCTTTCTTAACAGTTCCAGGCCATGAGGTGGGCACCAGTTTCCCATGCAACAAGCCTCACCACTTCTGGAGATGCCTTGAGCTGTAACCCTCACCAGCAATACTTCCATCTTTCTGCTGCTCCCATTCTCCTTCTTTTATTGTTGCTATAAACAACCCCAAAGTGCAATAGCAAAAGGTTAAAATTGCATCATACAAAGCAAACAAGCAATAAACAAGAAGAGAAGGAAAAGGTAATGGCGCCAATATAAACCAACACATCCATATTCCCAGAGGTGGCGTGGAGGGTGAACGTTGAGCATCTAGGTCTGAAGCACAGGAAATAATCCCTGAAAAACCCCTGGAAACTCGCAGTTTCTGTGTAGTTTTATTTGGCAATAGCCAAAGTTGGTAAGTTCTACCACCACCCTGCCAAATGCAGGTGTTTCGAGGGTTATTGAGATCTTAGAGTGCCAGACTTGTCTGTCTACACATTTAATAACAGCAATTGTGAGGAAGCCTGATTTAATCGTTCTAGATATTTGCTCTCCCTGTCCTTGCTGCAATTCCTTCTCAACAGGTGAGCTGTGCCCTAAATGGAAGAGGAAAGGGTGAGGGTTAGTTACAGGCTGACCTTGGTACAGCGCCATTGTTAAGTTGTGGGTGAACATATCAGACGACACAGCGATTCTTCAGACAGCTCTTGTTTATTCACAGGCCAGAACAGAACAGAACTGAAGGGTTCAGCCAGCCTGCTTATATAGAGCTCAACTACAAAGCAACAGTAACAACTTTCTGTAACTATCCAATCACTGAACGTCACTTTCAATTCCTTATTTGCATATGCGGACCTGAGTGAAAGCTATCTACAGTATCCCCCTGCTGGCCCAGGGTGAGAACTTCAGTACATAACAGCCATGGCTGCACCAACACTGGTGAAATGCCCCTCTTTTGCACCACAGTGGGCTCCAAATAGTCTTGGAGGCTGCGTTATATGCCCTGCTTCTAAGGAACTGTAGGGAAGCAAGCAGAGGGAGGGAGCCAGAACTTGTCACTTGTCACAACCACCGAGACACCTGCTTTCCTAAGAGGCTCCTCTCTTTATTTCTTCAATTCATTTCCATCCCGCCATTCTTCCAAGGAGCTCAAGGTCCTGAAGGTAATTCTCCACCTCTCCATTTATCCTCACCGCAACCCTGCAAAGTACCATATTTTTTGCTCCATAAGACACACTTTTTTCCTCCTAAAAAGTAAGGGGAAATGTGTGTGCGTCTTATGGAGCGAATGGCGCTTCGCAGAGAGGGAGAGCTGTGCAGCGCCCCTTCAGCAAAACGGTAGGAGAAACGGAGCCCCTTCTGTTTCTCCTCCTGCTTTGCTGGAGAGGCGCTGTGCAGAGAGGGCCACCTTAACCTCACTAGGTTGTTGTGAAGTTGTTGTGTGATAGCCATTGATAGCCTTATCCTCCAGGATTTTGTCTAATCCCCTTTTGAAGTCACCCAAGCTAGTAGCTGTCGTTCAGTCTTGTAGCAAGTTCTGTCTTTTAACCATACATTGTGCAAAGTTCTTCCTTTTGTCTGTCCTGATCTCCTACCTAGCAGCTTCTTTGGATGTGTGTGGGGTGGGGTGGGGGGTGATATAAGGTTTAGGGTATCTTTAAGGTTCAGGGTATCCTGATGAAACCCTTCAGTTGTTTATTAAATACAGTGGTACCTCAGGTTACATACGCTTCAGGTTACATATGCTTCAGGTTACAGACTCCGCTAACCCAGAAATAGTACCTCAGGTTAAGAACTTGGCTTCAGGATGAGAACAGAAATCGTGCTCCAGAGGCGCGGTGGCAGCAGGAGGCCCTATTAGCTAAAGTGGTGCTTCAGGTTAAGAACAGTTTCAGGTTAAGAACGAACCTCTGGAACGAATTAAGTACTTAACCCAAGGTACCACTGTAGTTTAGTACAACATTTGATTCAGAATATTTTTTTTCCCTTGTTTTCCTCCTCTCAAAACTAGGTGCATCTTATGGTCGGGTGCATCTTATAGAGCAAAAAATACGGTAGATAAGCCTGAGAGGCAGTGGCTGGCCTCCAAGACCACCCGGTGTGCTTCATGGGGATTTGAACCCTGGTCTCCAACACTAGTCTAACCACTATGCAACACTGTCTTTCTTGCCAGGGATGTGGAAGCAGTGGGTGGGCGGGTATCCCCGCCAATGCAGGCCATTCCTGTGATCACTGCTTGCTTTGGAAACGCAAGCTTCTCAGGCAGAGGCAAGCATACTTTTTAACCTGTAATAAACATGAGTGTGATTAATTCAGCGGCTGACCTTGTCTGGGGAAAGGCAGATGTTCCCTTCTACCCTGTCCTGCAGGGTAATTTGGGCCTTGCACAATCCCTACCCATGTGCCAATTTCCACGGGCAAAGAATTTGCTGCTCACCCCACCCCCTTCCCTGAACTACGTGTGGCAAGTTCCTTATACAACCATGCTCTGTTATCTGCAAACACAATCAAGCTTTGCCCTGATGTGCGAAGGAGGCAGCAATTCCCTTAATAAGGCAGCCGAGGACACACGACTTCAGGAATGAAAAGGGAGGAGACAGTTTGGACTCCGCCCACAATGGCATTCCTTGGGTCCTGTTCTTCCTGGGGTGGACAACCCACCGCAAGTCACTGCCAGTCAAATGTGATGTGGTTAAGTGGTGACACAAGCTCCGAGAATCAAGAGGCAGCATCTTTAAGCATCTGAGCAGAGCGCTCCTGCAAAGATTGGAGGAGAGGTGAGGCTGTGGCGGAGGGGCCACCACGGCTATGGCCCTGCCAAGCTCATGCTGGCCAGCGGGGGAAGGGTAGAGGTAGAGTATGGGCTTATATCCCCGCCACATACACACACACCTAGTATTGCAGAGTTGGAAGGGACCACGAGGGTGATTTTTTAAAAAAATCATTTTTATTGATTTTCCAATAAAAACAGCCAATCAACATGTCCACATCACAATCCAATTAAAAACAAACAAAAAACAAAAAAAAAGACCAAATTGTAATCCAAATTGTAATTATTAATTTTTCTGGGCTCCCCATAGTCTGGACCTCTGAAGCATATCTCCAAATCTTCAGTCCTGCCTCTTCTCGTTGTTTTCATATTTTCCACATCACGAGGGTGATTAATTTTGAGTTGTTTTGTAGACAGATACTATTGGGAGACCTGTTGGCCCTCTGTCATGGATGCTTCAGCTGAGATTCCTGCTTCGCGGGGAGTTGGATCAAGATGACCCATGATTTAATTAATAGGGAAATTAGCCAAAGTCTTAATAAGGAAAGACATTGAAAAGATGGTTCTGTGTAATCACATGATTTGGTGAGGGCTGATCTGAAGAACTAAACTGATTTTGTTTGGTTTGGGATGGTGACATTGGGTTGTATCCGTCAAGACTACTGTGATCCTTTGATTGGCATCCTTTGATTGGCTGCAATTCTTTGATTGATTGGTTGAGGAAGGTGCTTAAGATTTGGGGGGTCCAAAGCTGCCCCTAAGCTGCCCCCAGGACACCCTCCACCTTTTGGCCTCATCACCACTGGGAACACCAAGGACACGTCTCCTGCTACCATCACGAACCTCCAATGTCCAGCTGCAGAGGGTGGGGAGAATTGCCATCCCTCACAGTCTTACAGCAGACTCCCATCCCTTAGTGCTTCTCCAGACCTCTGAATTTATTCCAATCTAGGCCTTCTTGCATCTCCCTACTTGTCTTGGGCCACCAGATCAATTATTATTTTTTAAGTCGGAGAGACAAAATCTGAGCCCCTTGAACAACAGCTCCTCAAAATTCTCCCCTCAATTGAATTTGAGAGCTGACATGCGTGAATCTTCAGAATTGTCCCTTCAGGCTTGGTGTGAAAGCAAAATGCATGCTTTCCATCATTCATTTTGCCCATTGGTCCACCAGCTTTTCTTCCCCCCATAATGTGGACAATGTTTTTATTTATTTACTGCATTCATATCCTGCCTCCAAAGAGCTTGAGGTGGCATACATGTGTCTCCTCCTCAACTAATTCTGATAACACTGTGAGATAGGTTAGGTTGAGAGGCAGTGACTGCCCCAAGGTCACACCCAGTGAGCTTCATGGCCAAGTGGGGATTCGAACCCTGCTCTCCCCGGTCCTAGTCCGGCACTCTAACCACTACACCACACTGGCTTTTCAGTGCTTCCGAGAAGCACCTTGATATAAATGATTGGCAAAGCTTTCGTTGTTTCCTCCAGCCCAGGAATGAGGCTGGCATGACGTACGTGGGCTGCCTACACTTTGGGAGTGTTTCAGATCCAAGCACATCCCGAGATAATTGCAAATTAATGAGGTCCTGGGAGGTTCTTTGGGAACGGTGAGGAATTTGTGAGTAGGTGGTTGTGCGATAGACGGTGCTCCTTAGGTTTAACGATTTTGATGAGTGGCGCATCTCCTCCCCCCTCCCCCCTCTTCTCATAAGGGCAGGGAAGGCTTGGAAGTGAGGGCAGTCAAAGGAAAAAGCCAGTTAGAAAATAGTTTGGGCTGTTGGGAAAGAGCAAGCTGGGCAAGACAAGGAATATTGAGGTTCTGAATATTGAGCCTCACTTCAGCAGCTTGTACCCAGACCTAGACTCAAAATCCTATCTTCCCCGCCTCCAGGGGGAGCTCTTGTTCCAGGCATTAACTCTCTGTTACAAAAGCCACAAATTTAGAGACCGGTTGTATCTCAAAAGTCGTATTTACGGGGCTCTGGTGATTTCAAGCAAAAGTAGCAGATTTTATTTTATTATTTCATTTCGTCCTTGCAGCTGCAGCTGCCCCCCTGCCCCCCCCCACTACAATCATGGAAGGAAACAAAGTTGGAAGGGGGTCACAGTTAGGAAAAGGTTGGGAAACACCAGTCTAATCTCGGGGTCACTAGGACATGCATTATGATGTCAAGGTCCAATTTGGTCAGGGTAAGTCATTGCTCATGTTGGGAAAAGGTCCCCTTGCCACTGATCCCACCTACAACCACAACAGGAGGACCAGATCAAGCAGCACCTCCAAGCTATGAGCCTGAACAGTTCAAGCAGTGGCTTTAAATAGGTTCCAGCTATACTGGGATGCGGGTGGCACTGTGGTCTAAGCCACAGAGCCGAGGGCTTGCCAATCAGAAGGTCAGCGGTTCAAATCCCCGTGACGGGTGAGCTCCTGTTGCTCAGTCCTTGCTCCTGCCAACCTAGCAGTTCGAAAGCATGTCAAAGTGCAAGTAGATAAATAGGTACCACTCCGATGGGAAGGTAAGCGGCGTTTCTGTGCGCTGCTCTGGTTTCGCCAGAAGCAGCTTAGTCATGCTACATGACCCAGGAGCTGTCTGCGGACAAACGTTGGCTCCCTTGGCCAGTAAGCGAGATGAGCGCCGCAACTCCAGAGTCGTCCACAACTGGACTTAACAGTCAGGGGTCCCTTTACTTCTATACCACCAGATGGCAGGAGTTCACAGAAAGAGGCTGCATTTATACTATTATGCCACCAGGTGGCAGCAGTGGGTAGGAAAAGAGGCTGCAGTTACACTATTACATTGTTTTATTACATTTAATATAATACTATTGTATATAAAGTATCTTATATTTTATACACAGTAATAATACATTTTATATATGATTTTGTTAATTGTACAGTATATATTACATATTTATCATACATTTTACAAGAAGGAACTTTCCAGTGCAGCCCTGGAAGTCGAAGAAGCCTAAAAAATACTGTGATTTTAAAATGGATAGTGTTATTTGTTAATTTTAGGGCTGTGTGAACCTACAGCTCTGACCTGACCCAGGAAGCACCTGATCCAGCCCCAAATTAATTGCTGGGGGTGGGAGCGAATATTTAACTCGGGTTAGTTTGGTCCACCATATTAATTCAATATGGCACCTGGCACCCAATTGTAGATGAATCCAGTCCAAACGGGGTGAAACCTTGGGAAACAACCCAGAGAAGCCTTTCGCAGCTAAAATACCGTGTTCTGCAGAGACCACCAGAACGACGTCCTTGGCACCCTAACCCACAGAATCACGATTTTTTTAATAAAAAAAAGGCGTCACTCGTTTCACTCTAAAATGGTGCCAAATATCAGAACAAGCCCCACACAAGCCTTTTGCAGCCAATAAACAGCATTCCACAAAGACCCCCCCAAAACATTTTCTTTGACAACGTAATCTGCGGGGGTCATGGCATCCCCCCAAAACCAACACCATCCAATTCACTCCTAAATGGCGCTAAACCTTGAGGAATGCCCTGCAGAAGCCTTTTGTGGCCAAAAAACCATATTCCACAGAGACTCCCAAAACAGCATCACATTGGTTTTGGTTATTTGGTTGAATTATTCTGATTGCAGATTTTATAGATGTTTATATTTATAAATATTAACTGTTACCAACCATTCTTGTCACAAGTCTTCTTGGGTATGTTGGCAAGCTTCTGTAATTCGTTCAGGTCCTGTTGATTAAAAAATTTGGTGCTGGTTTGGAGAGACTCAGATGACGTTGGGTTTTTGGGTAATACCCATGACCCTCAGTTTGTGGGGTTTTCACTGCAAAACTTTTCCCAAAGTTTGACGTCGGTTTGGAGTGAATTGGATGACATTTGGTTTTTGGGTGACCCCGTGATCCCCAGCTTTGAGTGCTTATTGCTTTGTTTGCGGGGCATTGCAAGAGGGCACTCTGAGAGGTTGGGTTGGTCGGGCCTCCCGCCCCTGCCTCTCCACTCCCACTCCCAGCTGGCACCATTAAGCAAAGCAGTCTCAGCTGCATGTAAAACACTTTCTAAGCAAGCAAATGGGCCTCCTCCTCCGAAGAGCAGGAGAAGAGGCACCCCTGGGCGACATGCAGAAAGGGGCAGGTAGCAAAGCCAGCCGTCGGCGGAAACGTTTGAGCCTCCTCCAAGCCCCTGCCTGCCCCATGCCACCAGCCTGCCCCGAGGAGGGAGAGGCAGTGAGCTGCTTTTTCTCTCCATCATGTCTGCGGGGCTTGTCCTGGCCGCCTTCCTGGTGGGGCACATGGCTGCTGCCAACAGCTTTTGCCAGGCCCTCTTTCACCTGCCAGGGGACTTCATCATTGCGGGCCTCTACCCAGTTCATAGGAACAGCACTGAGCAGAACAGGACCCGCCCACTTCAGTTGCCTTCCTGCAAGAGGTGAGAGGGCTGGTTTTTTGTGTTGTGTTGTGTTGTGTTGTGTTGTGGGGATGGGGCTCCTCTATCTTCTCCCATCCCTGAAGCAGAAATCAGGGCTGTTTCCTCAGCATGCTTCACCCCCTTTGACTCTTCCTCTGTCTTTGGCCAGCTGGTGGGTGACCGTTCATGGGCACCTGGTTGTGGGGGCAGCAATGAGGAGGCTGCAAAGGGTGCTGAGGAACACAAAAGGGGGCCTGGCTTCTGGCTGGGTCAGACCAAAAGGGGCCCACTTCGCCCAGCCTTCTCTGCTCAGAGCAGGAATCTCTCAGATAGGACTGGGGTGCAACACACAGCATCTTTCTCTAACAGTTGTGCACACTCTTTTTCCTTGGACCGTCACAGAGCTGGGAGGCCAGCAATCTGGGGGGGTGCAACGTCAAGACTGTGGGCCACAATTGGTCCTCCATCCCTCTCTAGCTGCCCTGGGCATGCCTCTCCCCGAGACACCCACCCCTACCGTTTTAGGAGACCTCTTCTAAGAGTTTGGATTTGATATCCCGCCTTTCACTCCCCTTCAGGAGTCTCAAAGCGGCTAACATTCTCCTTTCCCTTCCTCCCCCACAACACTCTGTGAGGTGAGTGGGGCTGAGAGACTTCAGAGAAGTGTGACTAGCCTAAGGTCACCCAGCAGCTGCATGTGGAGGAGCGGGGAATCGAACCCAGTTCACCAGATTACGAGACTACCGCTCTTAACCACTACACCGCACTGGCTCCCAAGCCACCCTCCTTTTCTGCCTGCTGGCAAGTAAACTTGGAGTCTGTTTATAACTAGTTTTGACCTACAAACCCTTGCACGGCTTGGGACCTCCACACCTCGAAGGACCGCCTCTCTGCATATGAACCCAGCTGGAATGTGCACTTGTCATCTGAGGCCCTTCTCTATACCCTCACTCCATGAGAGGGCTTGGAGGGTGGCAAGACGAGAACGGGCCTTTTCTGTGGTGGCTCCCTGTCTGTGGACTGCTCTCCACAGAGAGCTTGCCAGGCGAAAACATTCCTCTATTCAGGCCATCGGCCGTTAAATCATCTATGGCCTGTTAAATGTGTGTTGGGCTGGAGGCTGGGGGGTGGGACTGTTATTATGATTATTTAATTGTGCTCCATATTATGTTTTTTATCATTATGCTCCATAAACTATGTCCTTAATGTTGTACACTGCCCTGGGATCTTTGCATAAGGGGCAGTATATAAATCAAATTAATTATAATAATAATAATAACTACTTTTTTATATATAAATTTATTTGGTTTTTCAGATTAAAATTTTACAGTCACATATCCAACATATAACATTGAAAGAAGATTCCAAAGAATCTCTGGAACTTCCCTCCTCCCCTTTGCGGGTCCTACTGTTAGTCATTTCCTCCTGCATCTTTTATAATAATCCAAATCTTTTACCTCTCCATTGTGTCCAAAATTCACCGCTAAACTACAAGTGTTATTCCAATCCTACTAATGATTTTAACTGTTTGCAATGGTTTTTAAGATAAATTATAAATTTCCCCCATTCCTTATTAAAATTTTGGTCTTCCTGATTTTTGATTCTTCCGGTCATTTTAGCCCTTTTGGCATAACCCATCAACTTGATCTGCCATTCTTCTCTGGTAGGGTTACAAATTCCCACAAAATGTGTGTGTGTTGAGGTACCATTTCTACAGGCTTAATTGAGCTCCACGTTTATTTCCTCAGTCTAAACCCTTCCGGCTATGTTCATTTTCAAGCCATGAGGCTGGCTGTTGAGGAAATCAACAATTCTTCTACTTTGCTCCCCAACATCACCTTGGGATACCACATATGGGACACCTGTCAAGAAAGCCTTTGCCTGCAAGCCGCCTTCCAGCTCTCCCCACACCAGTGGTGCCGCTCACACCAAGGAGGCTGTTCCCAGAGAGTCATCGGTGTGGTGGGTCCCGACTCAGCCGAAATGACGCAGCTGACAGCAAGAGTCTTCACCTACTACGGCCTTCCGCAGGTGAGCTGCTAAATCGATGCTATGCATTAGTCTTGGTGGCCTTTTCGAGAAACGGTTTCAACATCTGACCCTGTAGCCGTCTCCACTCTGCTGAGCTGGTGGGCCTACAAATGGAATGGTTTGTTGTGGTGTCAGCCATATTTGCGTATATGTGCCAGAAAAGCTCAAGGGATTCTCAGGCACCAAGCAACCAGGTTGGGAGAGGGAAGGAAGACCCCAAAGGCAGCAGTTAAGTCAGCCAAATCCTTGCTAGGCCCTCACCAGTTGGGTGAATGTGTAAAGTGGAACTAGTCTGGAAGCTTTGACTTCCGCAGAATGCGGCAAGCAGGTTGCTCCCAGGAGAGGATGTCCCAGGGCTATACTGGTTGCCAGCATGCTGCTGGGACAGGTTCAAAGCTCTCGTGTTAATTCATTCACAAAGCCCTAAGCATCTTGGGCACTACATATAAAATGTCCAAATGACAGACAATAGCAAACACAGCGGGTGGCTGAGAGGAGCCTGCAGCTGCCTCACCCAGAGATGGCTTGGGAGAGTTGGCAGCGCCCGCCGTTCAGGGCCATGGCTCAGTGGGCACAGCCCCACTACCACAATGCTTGCATGCAGAAGGTCCCAAGTTCAACCCCTGTCAGGGACTGGACTGAGGAGGAATGGTGGAGACTGCCCTCCCCTCCTCCTGCACTTCCCAGAGAAGAGGGAGAGACAGTATAGATTTAGAACAGTGGTTGGCAGAAGGTCACAGTTCAGAGGCTGTAGAAGGGAGAAGCTGGGAAATATTGGGAGAGGAACAGGGAAAAGAAGCAACACCAGGGGAGAGAGAGTTGACAGACTCAGTGACTTGAGAAAGCATTCCACACACACCCCTCCTAGGACCCAGCGGGCATTGAAAGTAAAACAGAAAGCTCAGAGGCAGAAAGCACAGATCAGCCAATGTAGGGATGACATAGAATAGGAGAGATGGAGGGGTTTACTCAGAGCAAGAGACACTGCATTCTACATCCAGGGGAGGAGGAAGGGGGGCAGTGGGGGTGGGTCGCCCCAGGTTTCACCACTGAGGGGGTGACAAAATGCTGGGCATCGCGGGGCGTGCAGCGTGCCTGAGCCACGCATCTTTTCTGGGAGTGACACAGTGGCTTGGGCGCCCGCAGAATCCGCACTGCCCCAAACGGTCCGCCCGCCACGTCCCCCTCAGCTGTAGGGTGGCTGAGTGGGAGGAGGCAGGCAGACTCATCGGAGGCCCTGCAGAACATCCTGCCCTGGCTTGCCCCACCCCTGGACGCAGGGCAGATGCGCCACCCCAGGCGCCCAATCGGCTTGCTCTGCTGCTGTCTATGTTTCTCTCTGTGACTAGTGACTAAAAGACATTGGTAAGAGCTTCTTCTCTTTCCCTTACTGGCAGACTGCCATGAGGGAGGGGAAACAGATTCCCTGAAGCCTGACAACCCCCTTGCATGTGGCATCTCCAGGCAGGGCTAGGAAACATTCCCTGCTGCCAGGCAGTGTCAACCACATAGGACTAGGTGTATGTTGTTAATACGTTGTTTAATGGCCAGTAGCTGCTCATGTTGTAGTTGTTAATGCTTTTGTTTTTATTTTTTCAATTTTTTTTAATTGATTTTCAAAATTTCAAAACAGACATACATACATCCTGTTTAAATCTTGTAACATTATTAAGTGACTCAAATGCCCTTGGTTGAATTTCATTATAACAGTTTTCCAAAATCTATTTTCTCAAAAAATTAACTTGATCACTTAACATCTTTCATTCTTTCTAATTTTACTTTAAACATCTTAAAACCTATCTTTACATATTTGAATCCTAAGCCTATCTATTTATTTGCAAGCTTTTCCAGTTAAGTTATCTTAACATATTTAGCTAAATAGTCTTTAAATTTCATCCATTCTTCCTGATACTCCTCCTCCTTCTGGTCGCGGACTCTTCCAGTCAGGTCGGCCAGCTCCAAAAAGTCCATCATCTTCATCTGCCAATCTTCCACTGTTGGTATTTCTTGTGTTTTCCAATTCTTCGCTAACAAAATTCTTGCTGCAGTTGTGGCGTACAAAAATAATTTAACATCTTTTCTGGGCAATTCCAAACCTGTTATTCCAAGAAGAAAGGCCTCTGGTTTCTTAATAAATGTATATTTCAACATTTTTTTCAATTCGTTATAAATCTTCTCCCAGAAGTCTTTCACCTTGGGGCTGTAGTTGTTAATGTTTTTAAACTTGGTCGCGAGTATTAGGTGACTAATGGACGCGATAAACGAGAGCTCCCCCACTTCCTCCATCTGCACCTGGTAAGAACACACTCTGCTCTGGGAACTCTCTGAGCTGTGCACACACCATTGCATAATGCCCTCCTGCTTTTAAAAACATGCCTGTCTCCTGTCCAGGTCTCGTACAGTATCAAGGAAGAGATCTTTGCTGACAAGAAGCTCTTTCCGCTGCTTTTCCGTACCATCCCTAGCAATGACCACCAGGTCTCGGGGCTCATCTCCTTGATCTCGGCCTTCGGCTGGGAGTACGTCTCCGCTGTGGACAGTGGCACCAAAGCCAGCGAGAAAACAGTTCAGTCTTTGATTGCCAAGGCAGCAGCCAAGGGCATCTGCATTTCCTACCAGGGGCTGATGACGGCCGATCTCCGCATCTTGGAAAGCCGGCTGCAGACGGTGATTGAGAACATAGAGAAAGCCAGAACCAACGTCGTCGTCGTCCTTTCCAATGCGGTCATTACCAGGAAGTTCTTCCACGCTGTCATCAAACTGAAGATCAAAGGCAAAGTCTGGATCGCACCCGAGTCCTGGATCTTAACCGATATGATTGCTTCCATACCAAACATTGAGCAAACAGGCACCGTGCTTGGACTCACCGTCAAGCCAGTCAAACTGCCGCAATTTGTACACTTTGTTGGGAAAACGCTACAGCGCTCCCCGTCAAACAAGACGGATGGCCCTTTGCTCTCTGAGGCCCCGACGGTGGAGGCTTGCTCCCAGTCCTGTGATGAGAACCAACTGCTCTCTCTGGACGCTTTAGCCAACATTTTGAACAGTTCCATTTGGCAGTGGTCTTTCTATTCGTACGCTTCCGTCTATATCCTGGCCGAGGCCCTCCACAACCACCTGGGGTGCAGCCTGGAAGGATGTCCTGCAAGCAAGGAGTTCAAGCCACGACAGGTAATAATAATAATAATAATAATAATAATAATAATAATAATAATAATAATAATTTTTATTTATACCCCACCCTCCCCAGCCAAGGCCAGGCTCAGAGCGGCTTACAAGCAATAATAAAAACAAGTTGAATGATTACAACTTAAAAACAACATTAAAATACAACATTAAAATATTGAAACATTAAAATATTAAAATGTAGCCTCATCGCAGGAGGAGAAGGAAAAGGAAAAAGAAAGAGGGGGAGGGAATCAAATTGGCTCCAAGCCAAAGGCCAGGCGGAACAACTCTGTCTTACAGGCCCTGTGGAAATAAATCAGATCCTGCAGGGCCCTGGTCTCATGAGGCAGAGAGTTCCACCAGGCCGGAGCCAGAGTTGAAAAGGCCCTGGCTCTGGTTGAAGCTAATCTAACTTCCTTAGGGGCCAGGACCTCTAGGGTGTTGCTATTTATGGACCTTGAGGCTCTCCGTGGGGCATACCGGGAGAGGCGGTCCCGCAGGTACGAGGGTCCTAGGCCATGAAGGGCTTTAAAGGTCAAAAGCAGCACCTTAAATCTGACCCTGTACTCCACCGGGAGCCAGTGCAGCTTGAAAAGCACTGGGTGAATATGCTCCCATGGAGGTAAGCGCTACGTTCAGGGGAGCAGGTGTTGCATGCCACCACTGCTGCTGCTGTTTTGATAAATAGCATCCTCTCCCCGGGGTTTTTCCTTTCAGCTCCTTTGCTCCTTCCCAAACATCTGGTATATTTGGGATCAGGCTGCTCCATATCTCCCTTTGTTCAAAGGCAGGCTTAGAAGCGTCTGTCCTTTACCCTCAATGCCTGGAGGAAGTCGGCTTGAGGCACCAAGGGACTAAAGCGCATTTGCCACTCGCCTCCCTCCTGTGTCCATGTGCAACATGTCTAGTTGTATTGTTTTTATTTTTATTAATTGTTTTTTTCTTTTTCTTATTATGTTTTTACTGAAATTTTATTGGTGTTAGCCGCCGTGAGCCCAGCTCTGGCCAGGGAAGGCGGGGTATACAGTGAGGGGCGAAAAGTATTTGATCCCCTGCTAAATTTGCCTGTTTGCCCTCTGACGAAGAAATGACCAGTCCGTAATTTTAATGGTGGGTTTATTGTAGCTGTGAAAGACAGAATAACAACAGGAAAACCCCCAGAAACCCAGAAGACAAAAGTCAGAGATTGATGTGCGCTATAATGAGTGGAATAAGTATTTGATCCCTTTTGCAAAAGATGACTTGGTGGCAAAACCCTTGTTGGCAATTACGGAGGTCAGGCGTTTCTTGTAGGTGGCCACCAGGTTTGCACACATCTCGGGAGGTATTTTGTCCCACTCCTCTTTGCAGATCCTCTCCAAGTCAGTAAGATTTCGAGGCTGATGCGTAGCTGCTCAAACCTTCAGCTAGAGTTAAACGGGCAAATTTAGCAGGGGATCAAATACCTTTTCCCCTCACTGTAAATAAAATTTGTTGTTGGTGGTGGTGGTGTGACTTAATAGCATCTGATAGGTGTCAGCTAGCACCTCTGCAGCAATGGCTGTGGTCAGAGCAGTTTCCCCAACTCACTTGGCTCAGAGACCCAAGGCAAGCAGGTGGCATTCAGATGTCAAAGGCAGTAGCTGCCTTTAGGATCAGGTGCCCTGAGGTTGTGGGAGGAAAGGGAAGAAACTTGAAGCAGATCTCTCCCATCACGCGGGATGAGGAGTGGGTGCAGTGTCTGTAGCAGAGCTTATTCTTTCTTTTCTTTTTTTAAAAAGGAATTTCCATGGGGGAGCAAGAGAGTGATAATGCCAAAAGGGCACTTTTAACCTTTTCATTAATTTTAACTAATTTAAATAAATAAAAAATAAATGCCACAAACCGTTCATTTTAACAGCAAATCGTTGTACAGTGGTACCTGGGGTTAAAACTTAATTATTTCTGGAGGTCCGTTCTTAACCTGAAACTGTTCTTAACCTGAGGTACCACTTTAGCTAATGGGGCCTCCCGCTGCCACTGCACGATTTCTGTTCTCATCCTGAAGCAAAGTTCTTAACCTGAGGTACTATTTCTGCGTTAGCGGAGACTGTAACCTGAAGGGTCTGTAACCTGAAGGGTCTGTAACCTGAAGCGTCTGTAACCCGAGGTAGCATTGTAATTTAAAGAAACTTGGCATTTAAATTCTAACTAAATATGGCCAGAATATGACATAATTTTTCTAGAAAATCCTGCTCAGTGTGAATCTCTGGAGAAGGCTAACATTGTCTCCTGCCTCCAGCTGAAATAAAGCAAACAACAGGGATCATCATCTCTCAGGCCAATGTTTAGCTGTGCTACCCACACATCCTTCAACAAGCACAGTAAACCCCTCTCCCTGCACCCCCAAGATGCAATTATCTTCTCATTTCAGTTTTATGAAGCATTGTACAAGGTGAACTTTCCTCTGCAAGGCAACACCATCACATTTGGCCAACAGAGAGATCTGTTCCTGGGCTACAGTGTCGTCACCTGGAGCTGGGAAAATGGCACGGCTGCTTTCAAGATGATCGGCAGCTACAGTTCCCAAGCCCTGAATATCAACAAGTCTGAAATCAGTTGGCCAGCTCCAGGGGATCAGGTAAAATACTAGGCGAAACACCCAGAAAGAAGGAAAACACGGGCGATGCTGGATGGGGATGATAGATGTTGGGAGAGAGAAGTTTGGAAGAGATTCTTACTCTTCATAGCAGAGCTAAGCACAGTGGCGGATGCTCCAATTTACATCTGCCCACCTTTAAACAAATGTTCCCCACATAAATGCTCAGGCTAGAATAAATCACAGGCACTTAGCTTTCCAAATAAGTGAAGCTTTTACTCACAGAGATTCCAGAAGTTACAAGAAACAAGTCTCTATCCACTGGCAGTAAAAATTAAGAAAGAAAAGGTTCCAAATGACTCCCAAAAGAACTTGGTTTCCATATGAAAAGAATCATGCAATCTTTAGGTTAACAAAGGCGAAGGCTTTAAAATCTCCTTTTTGGAGAGATTCAGTTATTCCAGGAAGCACAAAGAGGGGGAAAGAGAGAGAAGGGGTGGGGAGGAAACAAAAGGCTGCAGGGAGCCTACTAAGCAACTTCTCCACTGGCAACCTGAGCTCAGGTTAACCCTTTCATTCACACAGCTGTGAGTCAGTAGCTAGATCTTACAAAATATGGGAGCTGTACTCCAAACATTTGGAGGACATCAGATTGGGGAACAGATTGGGGCTTACTTGGACATAAAAGAACCTAAGAGCAGCCATCTGGATCTGACCCAAATAGCTCCTTCTGCTGTGGCATTCCGTTTCTCACAGTGTCCAAAGAGATCTTTCTGGGAAGCTTCATCTTGCTGCTTCCTTGACATCCACATGCTGCCTAGCCAGAGCGTGATAATTTAGCTTGCTCTCTTGCACACCTTTTCCAGCTTTACAATATCCTACATTTTTATTTTTTTTCATTAATTCATTTAGACAAAGTAATAATCATAAATAAATAAGAATAAACATGTGTGCCCCACCACCCAGACCATTCCATTGTACAGTAACTATCAACTCTCCCCTTGTGATGGTTTGACCACCTTCTGTTTTACACCTACATTTTTCTGATATAATATCCTACATTATCCTACATTTTTCTCAACATAGATTTGTATAAAAGCCTTGTGATATTGGCAGACTGATTTGTTATTCCTTTTTAATGACCCCTTTTAATGACGGATACCACACTGGATGCGGTGAACTACCGACTGACTTTCACAAGTCGCCAAATGCCTCCACCTAACCAAACTCTCCTATTCTAGGTCCCCAAATCATATTGCATAGCAGTGTGTGAAGTGGGTCAAATCCGAAGCAAGCAATTGCTGGAGGAGTGTTTATGTCGCTGTGACGACTGCCTGGAAGGGACCTATCAAAACGAAACAGGTGAGTGCAGACACTGCGTGGCTCAGGGAGCCTCATTTGTGAATCTGAAGACCGGCCTCTGCTATGCGCTAGACAAGTTCTAGCTCCCTCCCTTGACTCAGAGGTCATCAGTGCCAAGTAGGCAGAGGCGGAAGGCAGGAAAGAGTCCCAAGGTGTAAGAGTTACGAGTGTCAGATAATGTGCTGGGTTCAAATCCCCATTCATGAAGTCTTTTGTGATGGCGCCAATTCCGCCGAATGAACAACAGTCAAGAACAGGAGTGCCAAGGGCCGCTGCTGTTCACTTTTGCCTCTATCCCTTCATGGGCTGACAGAGGGTCCTCTGGAGGGTTTGTTTTTGTTCTGAGTCACAACACAGCTTCACCCTCTGCCCCTCTCCCCTGTCCCCCAAGCAGAGACTCAGGCAAAGGGCTCTTTGTGGATGGCAACACAGGCTCTAGCGATTGTCTCTATCTGTGACTCCACGACCTTTGCAAAGGCCCATGCCGAGCTTTGCACAGAGTGTGGGGCTCTGCAAAGCCCCAGGAAGCTCACCAGCTATAAGACACCATCTGGGGGAAATGTGGGATTAAAAAATAATTATTAATTAATTATTACGTATTATGATTATTATGCCAGACTTTGCACAGAGAGTGAGGCTTGGCCAAAGACTTTTTCACTGTCCACAATGGGAAGGCAGGGCTCAAAAGCAGAACTTTAGAGCTGGAAGGGACCCCAAGGGTCATCTAGTCCAACCCCCTGCAATGCAGGAATCTCAGCTAAAACAGATGACCATACAACCTCTGCTTAAAAACCTCCAAGGAAGGAGAGTCCACAACCTCCCGAGGGAGACAGTTCCACGGTAGAACAGCTCTTACTGTCAAAAAAATTTCCTGATGCTTAGTCGGAATCTCATTTCTTGTAGCTTGAAGTCATTGGTTTGAGTCCTCCCTTCCAGAGCAGGAGAAAACAGGCTTGCTCCCTCTTCCATGTGACAGCCCTTTGGACATTTGAGGATGACCATCGTATCTCCTCTCAGTCTCCTCTTTTCTAGGCTAAATAATACAGTGGTACCTTGGGTTACATATGCTTCAGGTTACAGACGCTTCAGGTTACAGACTCCGCTAACCCAGAAAGAGTGCTTCAGGTTAAGAACTTTGCTTCAGGATGAGAACAGAAATCGCGCTCCGGTGGCGCAGCGGCAGCGGGAGGCCCCATTAGCTAAAGTGGTGCTTCAGGTTAAGAACAGACCTCCAGAACGAATTAAGTTCTTAACCCGAGGTACCACTGTACCCAGCTCCTTCAGCCATTCCTCATAAGGCTTGGCTTCTGACCCTTGATCATCTGAGCTGCCCTTTTCTGCACATGTTCCAGCTTGTCAACATATCTTCCCCAGCCTGGGAGAGATCCCTGCACGGAAGTCCTGGAGAGTCAATGTAGAGACAACAACACTGAGCTAGTCGGTGCCTGCCTTGGCGGAAGGCACTTTCTTCTACTTCTAAGCTGACTGAGCTTCTCCTTTCCTCCTCTTCAGGTGGAGACACCTGCATCCTGTGCCCCCCGGGGATGTGGTCCCCTCCGAAGAGCAGCACCTGCTTCCCCCCGCTCATCACGTATCTCGACATCACCACCACCACCATCTTGGCCCTGGTGATCCTGACCATCGTCGACTTCCTCCTGCTCTTTGGCTGCTTGCTGGTTTTTGCCCTCCACCGTCAAACACCGGTGGTCAAAGCGGCTGGGGGCAAGCTGGCTTTCGTCATGCTGGCCTCGCTGCTGGCTTCCTGCAGCACCACCAGCCTGTTTGTCGGGAAGCCCACCGAGGTCACCTGCCTGATCCGGCAGCCCTTGTTCGCCATCAGCTTCACCGTCTGCGTCTCCTGCCTCCTGGTCCGCTCCTTCCAGATCATCTTCATCTTCAAAATGGCCTGCAAGCTGCCCCCCGGAGCCGCCAAGTGCTGGGTCAAGTACAAAGGCACCTACGTCTCGGTCGGCCTCAGCTGCGGCCTGCAGGCCCTCATCTGCCTCCTCTGGCTCCGCTTCTCCCCGCCCACGTTGCAAGAGGATTTTGTGAGCGAGAGGGAGGTCTACCTGCAGTGTTCAGAGGGGCACTTCATGGGGCTAGGAGGGGTGCTGGGCTACATCACCCTGCTGGGCGGCGCTTGCTTCGCCTTCGCCTTCTGGGGCCGCAACCTGCCCAAGAATTACAGCGAGGCGAGGCTCCTCACCACCAGCATGCTGGTCTTCCTCATGGGCTGGGGCTGTTTCATGCTCATCTACATCACCACCGAAGGGAAGGGCAAGGGGATCCCTGCCTTGCAGATGTTCACGGTGCAGACCAGCGTCTACGCCATCCTCTGCACCTTCTTCCTGCCCAAATGCTACCTGATCCTCTTCCGCCCGCAGTTCAACACGGTGGCCCATTTCCAGACCTGTATTCAAGCCTACACGGCCACAGTCAGAAACGCCGAGCAGTGAGAAGCCTTCCTTGGGGTGGGGGAAAAGGCTTCTCCCGCGGGAGAAAGCCCGGAAGGACTGCAGGACTGCTCCAACAAGAAACAGGGGAGCCTGAACACTGGAGTAGGGGGCTGCACACTTCACCTGTGTTGTAAACATAGGGCGGGTGCTCGGAATCAGAGAACGTCTGTGCACCCGAGGGCCAAATAGCAGAAACTACAGAGCGAGGCTGCATTTGTATATTTCAAGCTTCTGAGAATTCAGTGTAGAATTTCAATGGATTTTAGGGCAGAGGTCCAATGAAAACAGGATTGTTGATAGTGCTGCTTGGCTACTGCCAAAGAGCACTGGTCCACGCATATGCAACTCTCTCTGCCGCTTGTCTTGTGTAATCTTTATTAGGGATCCTACGTAAGAAAGTGATAGCTGCTCCTCTTCCCTCCACCACCATCAGAAGGCAAGATCAAAAGCCGAAGTAAGACACCCTCTTTCCAGAATTAGGGCAGGGATAGGGAAGCCTAGGGACGCGGGTGGTGCTGTGGGTTAAACCACAGAGCCTAGGACTTGCCGATCAGAAGGTCGGCAGTCTGAATCCCCGTGACGGGGTGAGCTCCCGTTGCTTGGTCCGTTTCAACCTAGCAGTTCGAAAGCACGTCAAAGTGCAAGTAGATAAATACCGGTAGGTACCGCTCCGGTGGGAAGGTAAACAGCATTTCCGTGCGCTGTTCTGGTTCACCAGAAGCGGCTTAGTCATGCTGGACACATGACCCGGAAGCTGTACGCCGGCTCCCTTGGCCAATAAAGCGAGATGAGCGCCGCAACCCCCGAGTCGGCCACGACTGGACCTAATGGTCAGGGGTCCCTTTACCTTTACCTAGGGAAGCCTTGGGGGGGGGGGCTAGATGCAGCTGGAGTTATGCTTGTCATCCTCATCCTCCCTGACTCTTGGCCACATGGTCTGCTGGGGCTGATGGGAACTGGGAGCTCACACAATATTGGGCAGGTCCCCATTCCTGGTACAGTAGGAAGGAGGGGGGTGAAGAGGAGTAAAGTCAAACTGCAGAAGAATCTGGGGAGGGGGCTGTTCCTTCACACTTCAGCACCATCTACCCAGGGCAGCAGAATTATTTTACAAAACTCTCTGTTGGTGTTTTCAAACTGACCCTTAAGTTTAGTAGTGGTGATCTACAAAGGGGTATCCCCACTGTTCGGTGCCCCTGGGGCAAGGCATTTAACTGTTTTTGTAAATAATTTACAGGTTTGCTGCTAGGGTTTTTTAAGCAACCAAGTGGTATATAAATTTTGTGAAATAGGAGAAATCAATTTTTTGGAACACTTAGCCAAAAGTAGACTCGATTCAGCATCAATTCAACTCAGGTGTTATGCATGCTATTAAAATCCTTAAATTCAAATTAGGATGAGTGGAATAATTGTGTTTTGTTGGTTTTTGCATTGTTTTCCTTCATTGGGGGGGGCAGTCGTACCCCTGCTGTGGACAAGTGCGTGTCTGTTTTTATGTTGGATGGCATCTCAAACAATTGAGGCGTCCCTTCTGGATTTTAGGCACGCAACTAACTGCATTGATCCAAAGCTGCTTTCTTTCTCTTAAACATCTATGAATAGTGAATATGAAAATTATGCCTAGAAGTCATTTGTGCGTAGTCAACATGAAAAATGTCTCAACCATCTATGTATTCCCTGCAGTACGCTCTCAGAATCACTCTTATTTAATCACTTCCCTCAACATTTATCTTCCATTTGCATGACTTGACTAGGCAAACCAGATAATTTGATAAGCAAACACTGTTTTGCACGGAGGTCAAAATGCCATTTTGCACCTGTGATTCTGCATTTTAGGCTTCCAAAGGTTTGCTAGAAAGGGGGAATGGAGGCCGTGGCTTCAACCTATCCCTTGTCAGTTACTTGCTCCATTGATAGTCTGGCGAAATCTTGCATCTTTTCAAACAATGAAACAAACCCACCCCTTTGCCTATGCTAAAGCAGTGCAAGACAAATACAGTGGTACCTCGGGTTACATACGCTTCAGGTTACATACGCTTCAGGTTACATACGCTTCAGGGTACAGACTCTGCTAACCCAGAAATAGTGCTTCAGGTTAAGAACTTTGCTTCAGGATAAGAACAGAAATTGTGCTCTGGCAGCGTGGCGGCAGCAGGAGGCCCCATTAGCTAAAGTGGTGCTTCAGGTTAAGAACAGTTTCAGGTTAAGAACGGACCTCTGGAACGAATTAAGTTCTTAACCCGAGGTACCACTGTACGTGGCTTCATCTGGTAAAGCTTAGCTGAATTCCAGCCCCAGGATGGCTGCCCACCTAGCCCCAACTTCATATGGCTTCAAGGCCACCACCTTAGCAAGCCTGTTTTGCAATACATTTGGGTTGCAGGTGGGTCACTGCTTAAGTTTTACAGTTCGGTGGTTTTATTTTTGCTGTTGTACTCACAGATTTTTTAAAATTGTTTTATTGGGATAAAAGATAAAAGAACAATGGGATGTGGATTCTTAAATAAATAAACAGGGCCACAAATACAAGACAAACCTCTTCAACAGAGTTCCTCTTTTATTGAAAGCAAGTGGGTCTCGGAAAACACAAAAGGGACTTGGACAGCAGCACCTTCCCCTCCAGGCTGCTTCAAGTTTCCAGGCTTAAGTGCAACTTTCATCTCTGCTGCTGCTGCTGTGCTTAAGGGGGCTGCCTGACCTGTGTGAGAGTGTGTGTTGCTATTGCTATAGAAGGGGGAAAAGGCTTTCTGCCGCAAGGCTTTCTCCTCTTTCAGCAAGGCACTGCCCTAGTCTTTCAGGACAAGGGGGGCCTTCACCTGTGCGGCCACCTCTTTCCCCAGCAGCGTTTCCACAATCACAAGGCCAAACTCGAAACTGGTGCCAGGTCCCCGGCTGGTGAGGATGTGCCCATCTTTTTCCACGCGGCTCTCAGAGTATTTGTAGTGGTCTTCAGAGGAAAGCACAAGGAAAAAACCAAAACAGAACAGGTTACCCCGGCAGGCATCAGCCACAGGAAGCTGACTTGAATGTGTAGGAAGTAACTCCACCCCCACCTATGAACTTCATCCACTGTAGCAAGGAGAGAAGCTGCAATTCTCATCCTTTATTTATTTCATAAAATTTATATACTGATGGTTTTTAAGGGGGGGAGGGACACCCAAAGAGGTAAAAACATCAAACTTTGAACTGCCGCCGGATTTAGGTCTCGCAGAACTGGCAATTCTTCAAAACCAAAATCTCATGTGTTACCCGACATTCCTTTTTGGGGAAAGGCATCTTAATTACAATCCTGAGCTGTGCTTCACAAAACACTGTCTGTGCAAGTCAATCTCTGCCGTGCACCTGCAGCCACCTACCTCCACTCATCATCTTGTCTTTGGCCAAGGGATGGGTGGTCACTTTGCATCCGTATCCAATGCCATGTGCCAGCAGAGCCGTGGGTCCTAGAGATCAACAAAGAGCTGTCACTTGTGCACACTTTATAGCGGGAACCCTTTTTTTGGAACCCGGGGCCACATTTACCATGCTGGAAAGCCGTCCGTCCCAGCATTGAAGTGGCAAGTGAGGCCAGATCCACAAAAGTGTTGGGGATCCCTCACCCTTCCATTACCACCATCACACGCCCTACCCATGCAGGATTTGGGAGGAACGGTTAAGTGTGTGCAGTTAATAAGCTCGAAATGATAGCATTAGGTTTAAATGAAGGAAGACCATAAAACCTTCACACACACACACCCCGTTTTAACAAAACTTCCAAATATGTGGGATGACGATTCCCCAGTTGGAAACAACCAGCAATTAAGTTATGCAACTTGTAGTACACCCATCACCATTTGCTTGGGAGTAAGTCCCACTGACGCAGGCGGCGCTGTGGGTTAAACCACAGAGCCTAGGACTTGCCGATCTGAAGGTTATCGGTTCAAATCCCCGCGACGGGGTGAGCTCCTATTGCTCGGTCCCTGCTCCTGCCAACCTAGCAGTTCGAAAGCATGTCAAAGTGCAAGTAGATAAATAGGTACCGCTCCATCAGGAAGGTAAACGGTGTTTCTGTGCGCTGCTCTGGTTCGCCAGAAGCGGCTTAGTCATGCTGGCCACATGACCCGGAAGCTGTACGCTGGCTCCCTCGGCTAATAAAGAGAGATGAGCGCCACAACCACATAGTCGGTCATGACTGGACCTAATGGTCAGGGGTCCCTTTACCTCCCTTTAAGTCCCACTGAACAAAGTACAACACATACTGAACTGATCTACATAACTAAGAGAGGGACAAAACTAAGAGAGGGAACTTTTATGCAGAGTTTCAAAGCGATCTTCCTCCTTTTAATCTGGCGACAAAACCACCATTGTGCCCTGTGTCATTAATAAGTCACTAAAAGATTAGCCCTGGTTAAACAACTGAACTGGAAGAGGAAGGTAACAGGAAGTTTGGTAACACCTTTCGGGTGTGTAGAGCTAGCACATTACCCAGAGTTCACTCCTGTGGGGGAAGGCACTGGTGAAGCTGACTCCTCCTCACACCCTATGGATCAACTTCAACAGGGGGCTGGGGCTGCCCACCTATCAGTCACGTGATGATGCCATGACTACAGGTCATTTCACAGGTAGGTGGCTCTGCCCATATGTCAAAGTCAGCCCCACCTACACCCTAAGGAGGAGGTTGGCTGGTTCTTGCATTTGCAAATACAAATCAGCTGTTGGAAGGATTATTATTGCCACCAAGTAGAGGGAGACTGGTGTTTCCCCATTGGCCAGAAGATGCCAATTCCCAGAGGGGAAACCCTTGTGTGGAGAATGACACTCACTCCCACTTCAGAGGAGTTCCTACAGCAAAAGTGTCTAAGGAGAGACTGAGCCAAGGATCCCCACTACAGTGAGAGGCCTCCTGGAGCAGCAGGCCAAGCTTGAGACATCCACATGCATTTCTTGCAAACATATCCCTTCGCAAGAGCCAACCCAGAATGCTTTTGAGATGAGCAACTCTCAGGAGTTTGCGGAACCCGACACTCGCGGCACCCAAAGGCCAAGCGGTGAGAGAAGGTCAAGCCACACCACATATGGCAAGCACAGCACAGCCCAGCCAGCCACCCTGTCAGAAGCAGCAAGGAGGGCAGAGAATCAGTCAGCAGCTGCTAACTGGAAGAGGGACCTAGGATTCCATGGGGGAAATGCAGCTATTTCTGCAGTGTTATTTCGTGTAACATCCCATCTCAGAGAAGCTGCCCCTAAAGGAAGGCTCCCTTCGAAAAACAAACCAGGCCTGCTTTGCTGTATAAAGAAAGCGTTTTCCACATGGGGACAAGCACAATTGACGGGATTGTTATCTTCAAGTTTCTCTCCTCAACAGGTAGAGATTTGAGACAGTGTTTCAACTCTTAGTTTTCAAACCCGCAAGACTTGCAGCGTGCCGTTATTAGTTGTGTTTTTCTTTACACCATCAGTGGCACAAGAAAGCCAAACCTCAGAAGTGAGGCAGCCAATGGCATCAGCAGTGGTAGGCGAAGCTCTATGCAGGGTTGGTATCCTGGATCTTTGGAGTATTGGGTGCGGACCTTGATAGCATACCTGCACAGATGGCAGCAATCAGCCCTTTCCTGCCATCTTGGTCTTTCAGGACCTCCTTCACAGCAGGCGACTGCAAGGAAAGATATTATTTGATCAACAAGCTATCCTTTTCCAGCTATGCACACAATAAGGCTGTTATGTATCAGAACTGGTCGTCTAACAAAGAAAAAGGGTACAAAGGAAGGTGTCAGAAGATTTTGTTGTTACTAGATGACTAAAGGAAACTGCTTCTTCCTTCCCCTGCCCCAACACCCCAAAACGTGCCATTGGGCCCTCTTTTGTTTCAAAACCACTTGAGTAAGCCTGGCTCAATTGTGGCTTTATATCTACAGCCTTATACAAGGGAAGGGAACGTGGACCAATTTCCCCCAGAAAAGAAACCAGTTTGGCTTTAGACACACCAAAGCTGTTGCAACATTTACTTTGGACTTTGGAAAGATTGCACTCCCGCTTCCTTCACTTTCAGAACGGGAGAATATTTGCTCAAATAGGAGGGAAGTTCCCACATTTCCCCAAGTTGTTACCTCTGACAAGTTCTGAGCTCCCAGGTTCCCTCCTGGCAAGACCACCACATCATAGGGTCCCTAAGAATAGAAAAAAGCATTAGCAAAAGAAAAGCATGAAGACTGGAAAAACAAAAGTAAACATCTTATTTGCAGCTATCCTTTAGCAGGCAACCAAACGCTCAGTATTGTGCCGTGGCTCAATCCTGGAATAAACAGAAAATAAGTGTCTCTGGTGTGAGGGTTTTCCCTTCATCATTAAAACAACAGGATTTTGGGGTTAGTGGGTAGGCAGAAGAGACCTTCCAGATCAGAGGGTGCTAGTTCCAGACAGATTTGATCCTAGCATCTTTCCCCTCGCTCCAAAAGTTATAAATATTGTGGGGGGTTTTTTTCATAGTGCCATTTCTTAGCATCTGTTTGACATGTAAGGTCATAGTGTTTATTTAAACTCAGTGGCACTGAGAATCACTATCCACATTTGCTAATGGAACGCCACTCAGAAACTTGCAAGTTCAACCACTGCATTTCTCTTCTGTGGCCATGATTCTATGAAGCCACATTCAGGCACCGTGAGAGGTTTCTCCAAAGCTTCCAGAGTCACCATTTGCCTCTTTACCAGTCAGAGTTTCCAGCTCCTCAGCAGTTCCCCCTTTTTCCTGATTATTATCACTTTGCAAGCTGAAGGTACCCTTGGGCCACCCCTAGATGATGATGATGAAGAAACTCGGGCATAATATGAAAGAGGCAGGGCACCTATTTTTTTGCAACATGGAATCTGTGTGGCACCAACCTCCTTCCGGGCATCTTCCAAACTCTTGTCGGGACAAATTAAGACATCTCGGCTGCACTGCACAGGCTCTTTACCAGTCAGGCCAGCTACAGTCACAGAGATCTGGTGAGAAAACAGACAGCTTTGCTTTATTTGCCAAAATCTACTGAGTCACTGAAGAAATGGAAATAGTTTGGGGGAGGTAAATTTTTGCATTAGTGGTCCCCAGCACAATGGGGATTTAGTAAATTTGCATATAGCGTGTTTTCTCTCCCACCCAATCCATCAGCAAGTAACCAACCTCACCCGCTATTATTCAAAAAGTTAACTCTCTGAAGAATCACTTGAGAGAAATCTATACAGGGAGCAACACAATCCATAATTGAACAATATCTCCCACCTCTCCCTGGCTCCAAATAAATGTCTGCAGACATTCTAGCATACCCCCTCTAAATATGTGAGCATACAATAGCTGTTAAAGAGGCATACATGGAATTAAGCAGCTATATCAAACTCAGAGGACTAATGGTTGGTCTGCACAAGTGGCCAATCAGAAAGAGATACTGTCTCTGTCCCCTGTAACTGGCCTGTTCTGCAGTCCAGCCCTGCTCTACAGCACATCATTTTGGTGTCTAGCAGGTGCCAGCCAACCTGCTTCTGGATGGCTTTTTGGATGGTGTGGTTTACTTTATAGTGGAACATCTATTTGAGACCATAATCCGTTCCGGAGGTCCGTCTGGAGGTTGAAACAGGTCGCTGGGAGAGGCGCCATTGTGCACAGGCGAGGGCAGTGATTGCCCACTTCTGTGTATGTGTGAACGGTGATTGCCCACTTCTGTGCATGTGCGAACAGCGATCACCGCTTCTGCACATGTGCGAATGGCGGCAAACCTGCTGGTTACTTCAGGGTTTGCCGTGGTCGCACCTTGGAACCACCGTAAGAAGAGGCAGTGGTAAGTAGAGGTTCGACTTTATTTCACTATTTTGTTTATTAGAACAGGGTTTATAACATTTACAAGAACAGTTTTTATTTATTTGAGCTTCTTTCATGCCAAAACATTTGGTTTTGTGAGCCCTATGAGGACAAGAATGATAAAACCGCTGTAAATCCCTCTGAGTCCACAGAACAGGCAGAGACCTTTATCTACCCACCTGCATATACCTACATCTCGATCACCTGTATCTATAAATCTCTCTCTCTCGTTTCCTGGCTCGAGGCTGCAGGGATGGGGGTCTACTTCTCTATATTGTTAATATAACCTTCTCCCCAACATAATAGCAGAGGGAGGGGGTTGGTGGTATGGGAAGGGGAGTGGTGGTGATAGGACTGTTGAGAATGTAAACCTGCCCACCCTTAATACAGAACACCTTCTCCTGCCCAAAGTGCTGTTTGCATGGAGCAGAAGTGGGGGAACCCAAAGCCCTCCAGATGCTTCATGGCGTCAGCTCCCGTCATCTCTGGCCATCACCCAGGTTCCGGGTTCAGCCACCTTCCACTCTGGAGGATTTCTCAAATGACAGGTGGCCTGCTGTACTTCCCATGCTTGCCTACTCAAGGGAAACTCAGCAGAAATGGCTTCTCAAACCACTTTGCAATTGCCAAGCAACTAAACATGCCTTGTCCATGCAACTCTAAACAGTGCATGAGTCCTCCAGGTCCCAGGACTAAACAGTCAACCCTGTTGCAACCAGCTAAGTATCTAGTTCATGAGGAATCCACCTGCAGGCAACAACGCAGAGGCACAGGACAACCATTTCGGCTACTGTAAGCTCCCTATGCCAAGGAAGGGACTTGCCGTCTTGCACACGGACAGGGTCTTATTGTTAACAACAACAATGACAGGAGGAATGGAGGAAAGGAAGAGATATCTAGGAAGCCCCAGGGCATACTCACACCTGCCCTCCTCATGATGTCTGTGGGGATGACAGTTTCCATCTCTTCAGCTCCTTTGGCCAAGATCACCAGAGCCCTTTTGGCAGTCATGTTGAAAACTGGGCGTTTTGCTCGGCTCGATAACAAAAGGCTAGCTCTCTCTCTCTCACACACACACTACAGAACAAGAGAGAAGCAAAGTGTTAGGCAAAGCAACATTTATCTGCACAGTTTATTGTTCAATCACCACTGCTCAATACTCCAAGCTGCAGCCAGACTGAGGAGTTACTGAAGAGAAGAAAGATATAGCAAGGAGAATTGCTGGACAGAGGTCAACGTTAAGTGCCTTAGCAGCACCTTAAAGCAGCCAGCATCAGTATGGCCAGGAACACCCACAGAGTCCTGGGAAGATCAAAGGTCACAGCACTTTTCTGAAAAAAAGCCCTGGTTTAGCATTTCTTTCTTGGAAGAGTGATGAAATAGGAGCTTCCTGCCAGCTGCATATCTGATCTCAGCCCTTTTTTAAATCTACGTCAATCTTCAAGGGAGACAAGAGATCATAGATACCCACTGCCTTGGTTATGAGGGACACCAGGCAAGAAGAAGCGATCTCATAACTACAGCCCAAAAGGAACAAACCACCAATTTGTGACTGAGGGGGAAAACCTGTTGCTGGGAAAATGAGGTTATTTACTTCCAAGTGCTTGGGGAATGACATTTCTCCCTACGTCAGAAGCCAACCCTTGCCGAGAAGACATAGGAAACCTCATCTCCAACTTTTATTGCAAGGACGTCATAATGATCATTAATCTGGCAAGGTCACAAGCTTCAATCCTGCCTGAAGCAAGTCCCAGTGGGCTGACCACCATTTTTCTATTGCCCCTTTTCTAACTTTACAGTGGTCAAAGAAGCACATTGGGAGGATGCAGAAATGCAGAGTCAAGATGACCCAAGGGCTCCGTACATAACTGCAATGACAGTAATCTAGACATCTCACACTTGGTTAAATGTTCTATAAATCAGCATGAGAGCACAGGTTTCTTTCACATTTTCAATTACTTTTGCCAGCAATTACAGCAGCTAGGCCTGCTCTGACTGCGAGCAGTACAGTAATGGCTGGTAACTGACAGGCTTCCCATCAGTTGCAGCTGATTCAGACATAATGCTGAAAAAAATAGCGTCTGAACTGAATTTACTGAGAGGAGGGAGAAATGCACACAATGCTTGAATGCTATTACAGTTAGCAAGGGTTGAAGAAACTATTAACAACAGCACTAACACAGTGAGGTTCAAGTGAACAGGAAATAAAACTTGAAGAGCTGTAGAATCAGGCCCACAGGCCAACCATACAAATTCAAGGCTACAAACAGGGACCAGAAGCAGATGGTAAAATAGAACCTTTTTGGTAAAATGGCTCCTGCAATTGGTGCCCTCTTGTCAGGGAGGACACAAAGAGCACAGAGCCCTCTCTCCCTAGAAACGTTGCAGGAGGAAAACCGCAAGATATTGTTAGACACTTTTGCAGATACCCAGTGAAGGGCTTGCAGCTCAAATCTCTGTGGAAATTGCAACCTCTCAAATATTAATTCCATTGCCAGTATCTATGCATAAAAGACCCCATCATTATTATACCACTATCCAGATGGCTATGCAGCTGAGAGTGCACCGCTTATTGCCAGCAGTGCAAAATAGCTCTGCTTTGCTATACCTATTTAGCTGAGTAGGAAGGAGTTACAGCCCAGCAGTGCAGTCCTGTGTTATCCAGTGCATTTGGCCTTTTTCAGGAAATTGGGGTCAGTGGGCACAGTTGTGAAAGCAGGGGACAGATTGGAGGTTTCAGCCTTGGGTATCTGGATACCTGGTCTACCCAAAGATGGAAAGCAAGGGCAGAAGAGCAGACCTGGTTGCTGTCTGCCTGTATGCTTAGAGCAGGGCTGGAGAGGGGGCGTGGGGCGAGGCTGATGTTGTCGGTCATCTGGAGGCCTGCCCCGGAGAGGCGGAGGCACGCACTCCCCTGGACCACCTTGACGCGCGTGTCGTAACCCGGGTCACCTCAGTCGTGCGAATGCGCGCCCAGCCAGGCCTCCCCCGCCGCGCTTCCTATTGGGGGATTTGCCCGGCTTTCAGTCTCAAGGGAGGCAGGGAGGCTGCTGAACAAGCGAGACGGAGGGGCGGCTACGAGGGAGGATTTCGCCCCGCCGCCTCCACAGACAGGCCTTCGCTTCACCCAGGCGCCCCATCCCGCTACCTTTTGCACGCCCCCTCCCTTCCCGCACGCTTATGCACCCGTTCTTACGTGCAAAAGGCGGCGGCAACTGCAGCTCCTCCTCCTCCTCTAGAGACGAGGTGGGCGCTTGCTGCTGCTGCTGCTGCCACTCGCTGGAAGCTCGCGATGGCTCTCCGTCACCGAAGGCTTAATGGTTCTTCCCCCCCCCCCCCCCCCCCGCTCCCAGGAGGAATGGTACTGCCGGAGAGCGACACTCGAACTCCCGTGAGGAGGAGCCTCCGACTCCCCTTAACCTCTTCCGCGCCAGCCGCGCCTCTCCCTCTCTTACAACAGCCCCTCACATTTCAAGCGGTATCTCCTACCACTTTAAAGAGCGGCGACTTACCCCCCCCCCGCAAGGATTCCTGGGAACTGTATTTTGTTAAGGGTGCTGAGAACCGTTAGAGGTCCCCTTTCCGCCGCTTTCCCCCCCATAAGGACTACAATTCCCAGAATTCCCTAAGGGGAAAGCCGTTACACAGCTGCGAGAATTATGGCTCGCGAAAGAGGGGGAGTCTCCTAACAACTTTGCGGGAGCTCACTGCGAAGCTGCCCGCATGGCCTATGGCGAGAGGGTGGTGCTGGGGAGGAGGCGGCTTCGCAGAGACCCGGCACCTCCTCCCCACCAACGTGCCCCCTTCACAGCCACAGCCTCCAGCACCCTTAAACTACAGTAGCCAATAATATTCTTCATTTTTGGGGGCGGTGGGGGAGTCGCGCGCTTTAAATGTCTTTGGTGAGAACTTGTGTGGAAATTCCCTGGCGAGGGGGGTCTGATCTGAGGAGACTCGTGACGTATTTCGCTTTCAAGCCCTGCGCGTAGCGGCCGTCATTCGAAAAGGTCGCGGCTGGGGGAGGGGAAGCCAGTTTAAAAGGCGAGAGCGAGCGGCCGCCTCAGCCCGCGCTTTCTGGCAGTTGAGGGGGCTTTGCTGACGTCACGTTCGCACCTAGGTCGGCGGAAGGCCAAGGCCCGCCTACCTGCAGCGGCGGAGCCAATGGGGAAGGGCAGCTGCTGCGTTGTGCGTCGGACCCCGGGGGAGTCATGTTTGGAGAGTTAACTCTGAAAATGGATACTCCGGATTCTGGTCAAACTAAACCCCAGAAGTGAGAAGGTCACAGACCCTGTGAAGGGAAAACCAAGCACAAATGGTTTCAACGGGGCAGCACGCTGGGTCCATGTTTATGAATACAGTGGTACCTCGGGTTACATACGCTTCAGGTTACAGACTCCACTAACCCAGAAATATTACCTCGGGTTAAGAACTTTGCTTCAGGATGAGAACAGAAATCGTGCTCCAGCAGCGCGGCGGCTGCAGGAGGCCCCATTAGCTAAAGTGGTGCTTCAGGATAAGAACAGTTTCAGGTTAAGAACGGACCTCCGGAACAAATTAAGTACTTAACCCGAGGTACCACTGTAATGTGATTGCCATGACAGCGAAGGGGAACCTCCTTGTCCAGAGGAAGTCTACCCCTGAATTCCAGGTGCTTGGATAGCAAGCAACTGCTGCTTCCCCATTCTGCTTATAGGCTTTCAGGCACATCTGGCTGGCCAATGTGGGAAGCGGCAGCATGATGCCTCTGGACTCTGATTTCAGGCTTGATGATGCACCAGACTGGTTCTTAAATCTTCTGTTAGCAGAAATTTTCTTTGGGTGGTAAAAGCAGAAAAGCCAGTTATTCGACTCTTTTGTGTAAGGGCATCAGTAAGTGTTTGATCAGAGTTTTGCCGACATAAACTTCACTCCCAGAGAACAAAGTTGTTAAGATATTTCCCAGAAACTAAGATTTTACCATTTCCTAGTCACTTGGTAAGAATAGCGGCTCAGCTTTTTCAACAGGCTCTTTGGCATATCCAAAATTTCAAGCCTGGGTGCCTTCACAGGATGACTGAGGGTTTATTTAGAAGGGCTGACTGCATCTGACTATCTTATTTCTTACTTTTGTTAGTCACTTTATATTGCCCAAAGCAACCCAGAGTGACTCACAACCAATCATCTGGTCGTGTCAGTTGGTTCAAATAGCTGTCATTGCTTAAAGTCATTATTAGAATTCAGTAAATTGCCCATCTTCAAATGCTAGAATTTTTTTAGCTTTGAGAGACTCGAAGGACAATATTGTGGAATGTAAACATTGGGCCAAGCAATCCCATAGTAACCTCATGGCCATTTTAATAATGGAGGTAGGCATTCATAACACACACCAAAGCTTGAGATGAGAACACACAGAGCCTTGCATAGCCTTCCCAGGGCTCATTCAACCACCCAGTTTCTTCTTGTACCAAGAGAATGCTGTAGTCCTCATGTCCTGCTGCTTTTAATATTCTCAAAGGGACATGGCTGACCACTGCTTCAGACAAAGTGGTGGAGACACATTATGGTTTCAGTTTTTTAGTATTTCCCAAAAATTATACACCGCTGGATTGTAGAAAGATGGAAAGAGAAACAAAACGCAGTTCACCAAAAAGATGAAACTATTGTTGCTACTTTTGAAAATCACAAATATTTGTAATTACAATAAAGCATAAGGCTGAATATTTTCCTGATATTTGCTATTCCAGAACATCACAAATAAAATCCATCATTTCCAAACTTATTTGGTCACTATTCATTTACTCGTTCTTCTGCAGTATACTTATCGGGGCCAGCTCCAGGTTTCTCAGGGCTTATATGGGTACTTGGTGTTAGTGTCCCTGTAGGTCAGGAAATTCTATTGCCTGTTGACCAAAACACCTCGTTCATCCTTTGCCCTCAGTGATTAGGAGAAAACAGCGCTTCTTTCCCTCAATGGCTACAAGCATCAGCTTGCTTTTGAAAAAAGAGAAGAAAAAAGAAAGGTTCCAGTCCCAGGTGCTGTGGGTCCTTGGCTATACTAAGTCTGCTTCCAGTTCTTGAACCATGGAAAGACTTGTTCTCATCACCCATGACTGCTAAGCTGTCGCGGCTGAGGAAATTTCTCAAAAGCTGTTTAACGGTCTTGATGCACAATGTCTACCAGATCACCCTTATCCACATGCTTATTGACATTCTCAAGGAACTCAGAATGGTTAGTTTGACAGGATGGCCTTGCAAAAGCCATGCTTGTTCTGCTCCAGCAAGACTTGTTCTTCTGCATGATTCAGAATTATATCTGTAATGCTTTCCACCACTTTCCCCAGAACAGATATTAAGCTAATGGTCTGCAGTTTCCTAGATTTTTACGCAGTGATTTCTAGGATTATCAAAAGATCTGACCAAAGACTGGTGATACGAACCATCTCAGACATCCGGGGGTGGGGAGGGGTGTGCTCTTTCTCTCCTCCCTGGTCATCTAGTCCCTTTCAACTGCTTGGCAAGTGGGCTGGGGCACTGAGCAACCAGTGGCAGGGGAGAAGCAGGGTAGCAGTGTGCCCCACCTGCCCAGGGCCCCATCAAGTCTGGCTGCACCGCTGAAGAAACTATCAGACAATGTGCTGTTAACATATAATAACCAGAGCAGCACATCACCTGTCCCCATTTCTTTTATTTTTTTAGCAGCGGTAACATTCACAGCATCTGATTTCTCTGTGCACTCAATCTTCACCCCATGTTTAGTAGCTAGAGAGTCAGTGCATGGGCATTTCAGAATAATTTCTATTAAGAATAAAGGCAACTGCACATACTTTTTTTCAAGAGAAAACAGTCTTATTTTCCAAGTTGAAGAAAATAGGTATAAGCAGCTAATTAAAATAAAATGAGCAGGCCCAACTGAGTCGGTGGTGCCAATGCTTTTTCAGTTAGGATAACTTATCTAAACTGCACTTTACATTTTTGCTTGCATATGTGTAGGTATCATCAAGCAGAAAAACTGCTTTATCTGTTTCAAAATCACAACAACATCCTATCTGAAGCCACAGTTACCAGTTCTCTATCTTCAATCACGATTGCAAGATTACCGCTCATGTTTCTAATCCAGCCCAGTGACAGGAAACCCCACTCCCCTTCCTCCTTTGACATTTCACATACTGTACTTCCCAGCACAGGGCATCACGGTCAGCTTATTATCTGGGGTGGGGGCTTTCTGCTTGCCAGGTGAAGACAAACACCTTCTCTTCACAACCACTAGTGTTCCAGTGATAACAAGTTTTGGGCTCACTGCAGCCTGATTAAGAAGTGGGTCTCCCAAATTCACGCTGGGATGAAATGTAGGTGTGAAAAGCTGAAAGACCGTTGGTCAGACTTGTTTGGCCAACAGGTAAATGAGGTGAGACCTGGGAGGTCATTGTCTACAAACACAGTTTGTGCAGTTGTTGAAGCGTTGCAATGAAACGAGACAAGGCTGGGGCCCTCCTCACAGTTTACCTGAGCTGAAAGATGATGGAACTAACTCGTGTGAACATGTCTCCTGGTTGCAAGGAAGGGTAGCTAGGGATCCCCTAGGAACAGGCTTCAGTAAGCCTCAGGAGAAACTTCTGAGCTGATAGGAGGCAGACTCAGAGGCAGTGGTCCTTCTGCTAACTGCTCACACCATTCTCTGGGCCAGGGGTCAGCACACTTTTTCAGCAGGGGGCTGGTCCACTGTCCCTCAGACCGTGTGGGGGACCGGACTATATTTTGGGGGAAAAATATGAACGAATTCCTATGCCCCACAAATAACCCAGAGATGCATTTTAAATAAAAGCACACATTCTACTCATGTAAAAACACCAGGCAGGCCCCACAAATAATCCAGAGATGCATTTTAAATAAAAGGACACATTCTACTCATGTAAAAACACACTGATTCCCGGACCATCCACGGGCCAGATTTAGAAGGCGATTGGGCCAGATCCAGCCCCCAGGCCTTAGTTTGCCTACTCATTCTCTGGGCTGTGAGAGGACAGGCTGGGATGAGGGGGGATGTTATCTTTCATGGCTGACCTATCAGGTGATATAGAGGGAGTGGATTGGTCAGGTGGGTTGCGGGGGAGGGGGGTTGAGCTAAAAGGTCTGGTTGGCCCACACAGGAGCCCTATTATAATGGGTCTGTGAAACTCTCCCCCCCCCTGCTTTTCCTTAGGTGTCCCTGTGTGGGATCCTCCTCCCCTTTCCTAATGTGGGAATGACCCTGGATTCGAACCAGGGCCCCCTTTTCTATCTCAGTGGGGCTCCTCCTGTAGTTCCTGACGCTGGTGTAGAGGTTGGTGCCCGCTGTCCTGTCTGCTGCCATGGTTGGGTGGTGTCACAGTACTTCTCTGTGGAGCACCCAGTTTGGTTTTGACTCCAGGAGCTCCCTCACTTTGGCCCCTGACATGGCCGGCGGGTTTCAAACTCGCACCTCCTGCTTCTCAAGTGATGAAGTGAGCTATGGGAAGTTGCTGTGGCTGTCTGGGTGGGTCTGTTATGCAGTGGAGGCTTAACAGTGATTTCAGCTGAATTGGCAGCGGTTTGGATTACAGTGATCTGAGGACTTTGCTTCCAAGAAAGCTCAAAAAAAGCTCATGTCATAAAACAGGATATTACTGAAGAGAAAGGGCTCATCAGCCAGTAATCATGTTCTTGTTATCTATCACTGGCTCACACCAATTCCCTCCCATCGCATATGGAGGTAATGATTTGGTTTGTTCATGACTTGTATTAATGTGTTTATAGTTAAGTGGTGATATATAACATATTGAGCAATATTCTCCACTCCACTCCAGTTATAATAAAATGGACCACAACAAATTGGTGATGCTATCTTTATCCATCCTTTCATTGCAGCTTCATGATGTACAGAATTATGCATGAGGTGCTTTCTTACCTGTAAAGGTAAAGGTAAAGGGACCCCTGACCATTAGGTCCAGTTGTGACCAACTCTGGTGTTGCGGCACTCATCTCGCTTTATTGGCCGAGTGAGCCAGCGTACAGCTTCCGGGTCATGTGGCCAGCATGACTAAGCCACTTCTGGCGAACCAGAGCAGCACATGGAAACGCCGTTTACCTTCCTGCCGGAGTGGTACCTATTTATCTACTTGCACTTTGACGTGCTTTCGAACTGCTAGGTTGGCAGGAGAAAAGACTCTCTGCGTTGGCCGGGAATCGAACCCGGGTCAACTGCTTGGAAGGCAGCTGTGCTCACCACTATACCACCAACGCTTACTTCTTACCTATAAGTGTCCCGAAATGACTCCGTTGCCCAAGTCCTCAGAACCCGCCCCCCCTTGCTGCCTGTCCTGCCCGCGCTTTTCCACTCCTTTGCCCAGAGAGGATGCTCCTCCTTGGATTGGCCTTGAACCCTTATCTGTGTGGCCTCTCCCTCCTTGCCGGTGTGTGTTGTGCTGCTCCAAAGCAGTGCCCCCCCCCCCCCCCCCTCGCCCCCGTGTGAGGTTTGGCGAGAAGAAGGCAAGTGAGCGGAAAATGCAACCGGACAGGTGCTTGGAAGGGACGATGCCCTTGCTGGACGCAACGTCGTCTAACCTCCCTGGCTCTGCAAAGAAATGAGTCTGACCTACCCCCCCCACCCCCCACTAACAGGCGGCAGCCGCGGGCAGGAGAGTGAAGCCTGCTGGTCCCCTCCATGGCCAGCTGGAAGCCTTTTGCGCGCAGGAGTGCAAGGGTGCGCGCCCCCCATCTCGCCTTTGAGAGGGTCCCAAGTCTAGAGCCTCTCTCCCTGGCGCTCTCGAGGGGCTGCCCCCGCCTTCGGTGGGGATTCCCGGCCCTGGAACCGCCCCGGGGCCCCCCACGTGTCGCTGGCGCCCCGTTCCGACGCACAAAAGGCTTGGCGCCGCCCCGAGGAAGCGAGAGTAGTCCGTACTCGCCTCTTGCGCGCTCTGATGGGGCGCTCCGCTCCGACGCCGCTCCTGCTCCTCGCCTTCCTCCTTTGGAGATGCGTCGCCGCCGTCAAGGCGGGCTGCGAAAAAGGTAAGGGGGCTGCCCCGGCAGGCGGACCCGTGGGGAGGCTTGGCCGGAGCTGGCCCTTCAGCCCGCTCCTCTGACGACGCTCCTTTGCCCTTCTCCTCCAGGCACCTACCGGGACGCCCAGCGCCAGACTTGCAGCCCCTGCACCCCGTGCCAAGGTAGGTGTCTCCTCCCGTTCGCGATCCCCACTCCCAGGTAGCGCCTGCTGCTTCCGAAGGGGGCTTCAACTTGCAAACAGGGCGTGAGAAATCCCGAGGGGAGGTGGTGGTGGGGAGAGAGAAAGACTGCCAGCTGATGCTCAGAACAACCCCGGGATGGCTCATGAGGAGACATCCCAGGCTCTCAGCAGGGACGAGCTGGACCAATTTCCTTTAGAAAGTGGAGTAATGCTGCCACCTGGGAAAAGGGTATCTGGACTTGCCTCTTCTGCATGATGAAATATTTGCTTGAGAGCAGGGTAGACCGTAAGCACTTTCCTGTTTAAGGGAAGCTTTTAATGTTTGATGTATTATAGTATTTTAATATTTTTTTGGAAGGGCCGCCCAGAGTGGCTGGGGAAGCCCAGCCAGATGTGTGGGGTATAAATAATATATTTATTATTATTATTGTTATTATTATTCCTGCATCCTCAAGGCCATGCAAACATGGGAAGAGCTGTATTGCATGGCCAGTGGCACATTTAGCCCTATATCCAGTTTTTACAGGGACACGAGTGGCTCTGTGGGTTAAACCACAGAGCCTAGGGCTTGCCGATCAGAAGGTCGGTAGTTCGAATCCCTGCAACAGGGTGAGCTCCTGTTGCTCGGTCCCTGCTCCTGCCAAGCTAGCAGTTTGAAAGCACACAGTGCAAGTAGATAAATAGGTACCGCTCTGGCGGGAAGGTAAATGGCGTTTCTGTGCGCTGCCACATGACCCGGAAGCTGTATGCAAGCTCCCTCGGCCAGTAAAGCGAGAAGAGTGCCACAACCCTAGTGTCGTCCACGACTGGACCTAACGGTCAGGGGTCCCTTTACCTTTACCAGTTTTTACAGTGGCCAGATGCCCCAAAGGGAAGTCCTCACAATGAGAACCTGAACACACTTTCTCCATTGCTGATGCCCAGCAGCTGCTTTTCAGAGCCATACCGAAGCCCTCCACCGATTTAGCAGGGCTTTCAATGCAAACCCTCAGGAATGTGATTGCAACAAAAGCCCTGCTAAAGCAGAGGGAAAAGCCCTTCATTTTAGCAGCAATTTACAGGTCATAGGCGCAGCCAGGATTTATTTTTTTTGGGGGGGGGTGGGCGTTTTGTGGGGGGGGGGCAGAACCGGAATATCTCTGATGCAATTGGTCAGCTAGTTAAGTATTTATATTTATTTACTTGATTTAAGAGCGGCAGCTGCCCCCCACTCCTGGCTATGCCCATGTTGCAGGGTGCTTTGACAAATAAATTTATTAGTTTTCCAATATTAACCCAATTATACAAATGCCAATGAATTCCGAATGAATACAATCTAATTAAAGAGGTTTGACACATTCATATTCTTATCGTTCAAAGCGCCTTGCCCCTGACATCATTCTGATGCCAGGTGATTGACAGGTGGATGGCCCCACCCACTTGTCAGATTAACTAGTAACCAAGGGTACTAGTTAGTGGAGGCCAGAAAGACTCTCTCCCAGACACCTTGTCATGCAGAGCCCACCTGCTTGCCCCCAGAACTCCTCCTTTGACTCAGTTGCCACTTCGTGTGGCCACAGCTGCTTGATGGAGCCAATGCCCCCTCTTTGGGTATAATGTGGACCTCTAAAAATGCATTAACTCTTTAGACAAATATCAGTATGAGCGACGCTGCTCAGAAGACTCTGATGCTGTCTGCAGATGCGCCCCTGAATATGAATGCGGAGATCTAGAGTGCGGCAGCTGTGTCTGTGGTATTGGAGAGGAGTGGAACGGAGCAGGTGAGGGCTTAGGATGGGTAGGAATGCGCCAAAGACTGGAGATGTGTGCATGATGTGGCACTGTTGGCGGAGAGACCCTCAGGTCACAGACGGGTTGGGTGGGCAGAAAGGTCCCTCTTTGGTTGCTGTGCTTTTGGGGTGATAGAGGGAGGGAAAGACGATTTGGAGAGATAGAGGAAAGAGGCATGGGGTGGGGAAGGGAAGGGTGTCTGCCTGACAGAAGATGGAGAAGGGGAGGCTGACTTGGAAGGCTCAAAGGGGTGGATGGGGAACAGAAGGGAGAAGTGCCTGGAAATAAACTTGGGCTGTTCCCAGGTTATGGGCTGTTTCCTGCCATCTCTGGGCACCTTCCTTTGAGGCTTTGGAACATGAAGAAAAGGTGCCGCTGAAATAAGACAGAGGAGTGTGTCTGAGGCTCCACCTCCTCCATCAACAGTATCTCACCCCCAATGCTGCCCCCTCACTTTCCAGTGACACCTTACAAGTGTTCTCTGAGAATCTAGTGACCCTGTTGAATATTAGTCAGCAAAGAGGTGCTTTCTGTTTTAGCCGAAGCGACATCTTAAAGGGCCAAACTAAACAATTTCCCCAACCGAGAAGAATTCCAAGGCATCAACATAGATGGGAAATAATGTTACATGCCTTCCTTGCCAGCAGAGGGGGTAGAGGTTTTCAAGCTCTTGTAAGCCTGGTGAGTTTGGGAGTCCGTTCGACCAGGCCAGAAGGGCAGGGCTGGGTTTGTTGCCTCACTTCCATTAAGTAACCCCCACCTGTTCCTCAAAGGTTGCCAAGAGTGTCCCGAAGGGAAGTTTAAGGCCTGGATATCTGGTAAATGCCAAAACTGGACACAGTAAGTCCTTTTAAAAAACCAGCAAAAACATTTTTTTTCTCAGTATCATAGTTGCTGGTATGCGTTTTAATGGGACTTTGTGATTGCCTGCAGATGTCCAGCTAATCAGATCTCAGTTCCTGGGACGGCGAAAACTGATGTGGTTTGCAACACGACAACAGAAGGCCCTACAAAACTCCCGACTTGGCCAGTTTTAGCTAAGGAGACAGGTGAGGGTTTGCTGCATCTCTCTAAGCACTGAACGACCAGCAGCTTGGCAGAAGTCACTCAGAGGGCTTTGCCTCTGCTGCTCTCTAGGCAGAGGAGGGTAGCAAAAGGAAGTAAGGGCAAGTCACCCTCTACTCTGTGTCACACTAATAGTCACTGATGGAAATGCTTGTGATCGACATCAGAGACCTGGCTTCTCTCTCTCAAGGGAGGAGAATAACATTTGCTAGAACACTCAGTTGATGCACAGTCATTTTGCAGCTTGGTTTGGGGGGATTTATTTTTGGCAGCTGTTCTAGTTTCTGAATTGCTGGGTTTGACTATGAGCTGCTTCAAGGACCCTAATTGGGTGGAAAACGTATTATTACATTTTTTTGTTTTCTTTTTCGTTTAGCTTCTAGACTGGTAAATCATCCTATTTCTACACCTCTTCTTTGTCTGCTGCTCCTGCCTCTCATTCTTCTCCTCTGACTCAGCTCTCAGGTGCCTTTCTGCATGCAGCGGTGTAGCTAGCCGCTCGGGTGCCTGGTGCGGGGGCATGTCCTGCGGCCGGGGATGGGGTGATCCACCCATGGGGGCAGGGCAAGCCTTTCTGACTCTGTAGGGCAGCCGAGGGAGAGGCAGTAGGCAGAGGCAAATCCCACGCCGCCATTTTAGGCAGCACAGAACCTGCAGGCGCCTAAGCCACCACATCACTCCTGAAGTTTTGTGAGCCCAATTTTTTTTAAAAAAACTCATTTTGTCACCTCCCTCAATGATGACACCTGGGGCAGTCCGCACCACCCACACCCCCTTCCTCTGCCACTGTCCTCATAGCCAGAAACAGTGTACGCTGGTCCTCAGCTATCCTTGGTCACCCTGAAGCCCCCTCAGCTGACGTTCTCGCATGCCCAGCACGACCACCTCTTTTCACCCTGCACGTCATAGCAACACATACCGTATTTTTCACTTTATAAGACACACCAGCCCATAAGACGCACATAGTTTTTGGAAGAGGAAAACAAGAAGAAAAAAATTCTGAATCCCAGAAACCAGGACAGCCAGCAGTGCAGCGATCCCACTGGCTGTCCTGGTTTATGGGATAGCCGCGCACAGCCTCTCCCGGGGGCAAGGGGAGCCTTCATCCCCTGTCCGGGAGAGGCTGCGTGCAACTAAAGCTCCCCCAAGAGCCATGCTCCCTTTAAAGAGTGCACGGAAAAGCCCCCACGCTCCACGCGGTTCTTTAAAGGGAGCGCTGAGCAGAACCTCCCGCCTGCATTCGCTCCATAAGACGCACACACATTTCCCCTTACTTTTTAGGAGGGGGGAAGTGCGTCTTATAGAGCAAAAAATACAGTACCTGAAATGTTCAAAACTCCATGCGTCGGGTGATGATGAGTTTCCATTGTGGGCTGTAAGAACAGAAAAAAATGTTTGCTTCATTCAGGAGTTCAAGTGAGGGCCAGGTACCCATCCGTTCCGAGGCAAAATACAGCACCAGCCTCACAGCCTTCTAGACGCTGCCCGCTTTGAAATAATGACCATCCATTGTTTTGGTACACAATTAGTTATCTCCACCTCTCCTGGAATGAGTCCCATTTTCTTGGTAGATAGGTGTGCTTGCCTCTGAGCATTTTGTTACAGCCACATCCTGGGTTGGAGGTCTCTGACTCCTTTGTGCCTCCATCTTGGACAAAGTGGTGCCACTGCTGGGCACCTGGTGGACTGGGCGGGTGCTGCCAGGCACCTGGTGCTAGAGATCCCAGAGCTCTTCCCAGACAGCAGGCCTGTTCCCCTATGCAGAGCTGGAGTACCTGGTTTTCTCCTTAGGCCTCGGATAACATGGATATTTCTTCCTAATATTTGTTCTAAATGTAGGTTTAGAACTACTTGTCCTGGGGCAAGTATTCAGTGGTGAAGGAAGGCTTTTCAGCCTTGTTCTCCTGAGCCCAAGCACACCTGTAGGACTTCCTACAGGAGCTCGGCTTAGTTTTGGGGCTACTTCTGAGGGATGCCTTCTCCTTGTTTTCAGAGCAGGACAGCCATCTGGTCCCCATCAGCATCGCCTTGGCGGTAGCCTTGCTTCTGTGCGTCCTGTTCCTGGTGCTCTTTTGCATCTTCTTCAGATCCTGGGCTCGAGAGAAGTTCCCGGCTGTGATCCTGAAAGGTAAGACCAAGGCGCGATCCTCTGCCAGGAACCTGCTCTCTGTTCCCCCCTCCCACACCACTTTGCCGTGGGGCATAGCCAATGGGGTGCTTTGTCCAAGCTGAGTGGGGGTCCCCATTGCAGCCATTCAGCATTCCTGGGTCACTGCAGCCTTTTGGTTTTCTGGCCATGCAAACCCTGGCTGGGGAAAGGGCTGGACTTTCTTTCTTTCAGGATTTAGAAAGACAAGCCCTGTGTTGTTTTTTTAACCTCCCAGGTTGCAGGTTCAGCTGGTCTCCTAGCAGCTCAGGGCTCCCAGGAGGAAAAAGAGACACACTGGAGAGCAGAAGAGTGGAATGGTCTCCCTTGGGAGGTTGTGGACTCTCCTTCCTTGGAGGTTTTTAAGCAGAGGTTGGATAGCCGTCGGATGCTTTAGCTGCATTGCAGAGGGTTGGACTAGATGGCCCTTGGGGTCCCTTGCACCTCTACAATTCTATGAGACTTGAATTAAGCTAGGCCTGATGCATTTAGGAAAAAAAGCTTTCCTTGGGGCCGCCCCCCCCCCTGAAATATGTTGGGCCTGGAATAAATATTTCATTTTTTAAAAAAGGTATTTTTATTAAGTATTCAACAAAAGTAACAACAACAAAAATAAAAAACAAACAGTAACAAATGCAATAACATCCACAAACAAAGAAAATTAAACATAAAACTCCTGGTTCCCTAAATTTCTTATCAAATGTGTATCATTTCTACTCCAATTTTTTTTCTAACCTCAGATTTCCTATACTACTAAAATTACAAGTATTCTTAAAATCCTGCCGATGCATTTATCTGTTTACAATACTTTTGCAAATGCATAATAAACATTTCCAATTCTTTTTTAAATTTCTTGTCATCTTGATTTCTGAGCTTTCCAGTTAGTGTTGCCATTTCAGCATAGTCCATTAACCTGGTTTGCTACTCTTCTTTAGTGGGGACTGCTTCTTCTTTCCATCTTTGGGCTAACAGCACTCAAGCGGCCGTCATAGCATACATAAACAATTTTTTTCTGATCTTTTGAAATTTCCACTCCTACAATACTTAATAGAAAGGCTTCTGGTTTTTAAATAAAGGTTATTCTAAACATTTTTTTTTCATTTCATTATATATCATTGCTCAATTTTTTAAAAAACCTTCCTACATTCCCACCACATATGATAAAACGTACCCTCTGTTTCTTTACATTTCCAACACTTAAGTATTATTTCAAATGCCCGGAGTTTCTCTCTCACTTTCTTTTTTTATTTTTATAATAAAATTTATCAGTTTTCAATTACAGCCCAATAGTAATCTCATTATAATAATACCAATTTATAATATAATTATTAATACTGATCGTTCAAATACCAAATGGTGCTAGATTTGATGGTTTGATGGTTTTATTTCTGCGTTCCAAAATCTTATTAATTTCAATTACATACTGGTCATAATAATAATCCCTTATACAACAACTGCAATATTAATAACTTCTATTTGTGTGGACACATTAAATGATTTATAAAACTACAAGTGAGAAACTCAAACTATATCCTTGTTCTTGCTGTGTGTGGCAATTATTTTGTCCATGGTGTTTCTTCCTGTCCTTGTAAGATGTTATGTCTTTATTTCCCCTGGTTGTTGCTGTTATCCATCATGCCTTGGGCAGAGCTGATATCCCATTGTTGTTTCAGAGATTTCTCTGTTGCTCTGTCCCGTGCTTCATTGTTTTGCAACTTTAACAACAGCTGCAAAAGTCACTCTGTCCTAGTCAATATTACCTGTTGTCACCATTTTCCCTCTCAGCCTGGGAAGAAGAGCAGTCTGTCAAACTGCAGATGCCTCAGTAAAGAACCTTATCAGTTCCTTGGCAGTTCACAGACTCTTTTTATCCTTCCTTCCAACTGTATATGTGCAATTATACTTCCAATTATATTAAATTCCAAGTCCTCTTAGTGTTATTCAGTTCGTAAATAATAAAGGATGGGGAAGATTCAGCTTTAAGTTTCCATTGTAAACCTTTTGCAATATAGAGCTTCCCTCCCTTTTTCCTTTCTTTACACACGCAGTTCCGTTTGAGGTTATAGTCCATATTTATAATCCAATTTCTTCCATCCTTGCATGTACTGTACAAATATAGCTTAAACTAACAGCCAGAGGAGGGTTGCTGAATCATAAAAGTAGAGAATAAAATTTTAAGTAAAGAAACCATAGGCTCCCCCCCACCGTCTTTTGCACCAAATGAAGTTTTATTTCAAATTCAGACCTTAAAGTCCTTGCAGTTGTTTATGTTCCGCAGTTTGTGATCTCATCTTTGCTAGTATGCGCTTGTGTTGTTGTTGTTGTTGTTTAGTCGTTTAGTCGTGTCCGACTCTTCGTGACCCCATGGACCAGAGCACGCCAGGCACCTCTGTCCTCCACTACCTCCCGCAGTTTGGTCAAACTCATGCTGGTAACTTCGAGAACACTATCCAACCCTCTCGTCCTCTGTCGCCCCCTTCTCCTTGTGCCCTCCATCTTTCCCAGCATCAGGGTCTTCTCCAGGGAGTCTTCTCTTCTCATGAGGTGGCCAAAGTATTGGAGCCTCAGCTTCACGATCTGTCCTTCCAGTGAGCACTCAGGGCTGATTTCCTTAAGAATGGATGCGTTTGATCTTCTTGCAGTCCATGGGACTCTCAAGAGTCTTCTCCAGCACCATAATTCAAAAGCATCAATTCTTCGGCGATCAGCCCTCTTTATGGTCCAGCTCTCACTTCCATACATCACTACTGGGAAAACCATGGCTTTAACTATACAGACCTTTGTTGGCAAGGTGACGTCTCTACTTCTCAAGATGCTGTCTAGGCCTGTCATTGCCCTTCTCCCAAGAAGCAGGCGTCTTTTAATTTCGTGGCTGCTGTCACCATCTGCAGTGATCATGGAGCCCAAGAAAGTAAAATCTCTCACTGCCTCCATTTCTTCCCCTTCTATTTGCCAGGAGGTGATTGGACCAGTGGCCATGATCTTCGTTTTTTTGATGTTGAGCTTCAGACCATATTTTGCGCTCTCCTCTTTCACCCTCATTAAAAGGTTCTTTAATTACTCCTCACTTTCTGCCATCAAGGTTGTGTCATCTGCATATCTGAGGTTGCTAATATTTCTTCCGGCAATCTTAATTCCAGCTTGGGATTCATCCAGCCCAGCCTTTCGCATGATGTATTCTGCATATAAATTAAATAAGCAGGGAGACAAAATACAGCCTTGTCGTACTCCTTTTCCAATTTTGAACCAATCAGTTGTTCCATATCCAGTTCTAACTGTAGCTTCTTGCCCCACATAGAGATTTCTCAGGAGACAGATGAGGTGATCAGGCACTCCCATTTCTTTAAGAACTTGCCATAGTTTGCTGTGGTCGACACAGTCAAAGGCTTTTGCATAGTCAATGAAGCAGAAGTAGATGTCTTTCTGGAACTCTCTAGCTTTCTCCATAATCCAGCGCATGTTTGCAATTTGGTCTCTGGTTCCTCTGCCTCTTCTAAATCCAGCTTGCACTTCTGGGAGTTCTCGATCCACATACTGCTTGAGCCTTCCTTGTAGAATTTTAAGCATAACCTTGCTAGCGTGTGAAATGAGTGCAATTGTGCGGTAGTTGGAGCATTCTTTGGCACTGCCCTTCTTTGGGATTGGGATGTAGACTGATCTTCTCCAATCTTCTGGCCACTGCTGAGTTTTCCAAATTTGCTGGCATATTGAGTGTAGCACCTTAACAGCATCATCTTTTAAAATTTTAAATAGTTCAGCTGGAATACCATCACTTCCACTGGCCTTGTTATTTGCAGTGCTTTCTAAGGCCCATTTGACTTCACTTTCCATGATGTCTGGCTCAAGGTCAGCAGCCACACTACCTGGGGTGTACGAGACATCCATATCTTTCTGGTATAATTCCTCTGTGTATTCTTGCCACCTCTTCTTGATGTCTTCTGCTTCA